>JAQHUG010000151.1:1937129-1951178 GCA_028555095.1 Dicrostonyx torquatus
CTCTGCCTGCCCACCTCTGCATGCCCACCTCCGCTGGCACTGAACACAAGTCGATGCAAATGTGTTCCCTTGAAAGATGAGACTTTTTCAACTTCATGTTAGGCAAGTATCATAAATTTGTTTAATATAGCTGCTGCCTCAGCATCTATTTTTAGACCTGACAGGAGTTATTTTGAAACCCAGCCACACCTGGCCCCATTGCCCCCCCTGGAAACACCCACTCCCTGAATGCAGATTTGGAATTGAGCCTGTCTGTGTCTCATCTTAGCCCCCAGCCAGCACACGCCACAGCTGTGGATCATGACAAGCCTAATGGCAGCACCAGAGCCCTGTTAAATAAACAGTTCCTCCTTTCATCTGTGTTGTCCTGTCCCAGCTAATCCACAAGCCTGGGAAGTCTGAGGAGTGAAGTTCGTGGATGCAAGAACAGGGACAGACATGGTTCTGGGGACCCTTCTATGCTCCCCACCCACTGTGTGAGCTCCTTGTTGCCCAGACTCCTCATCAGCCCACAGTGGTACCCCCGTTTCCTCTGGACCTTAGGTGATAAAAATTCTTGTCATTTCATGTATGTTGTTGTGATCCTCTGCCTGTGTGGACTAACATACCCGGATCCAAATTCTCCCGGTCACGGCTCTCCTAGAGAGGCTAGTTTGTTATCTGAACGGGTCAGACAAGATCTGCAAAGGTGTGTACCACTGTAGACAAGCTTCATGAAACCGGAGTAAAGCTCAGGGATCCAGTACTTGCCCTGGGTTCAAAACCAGCCTCAAGCAGGTTAATGGGTATTCCGCATTAAGTTCGGCAAGCATAAAGAACTGTCCTGTGGAAGGGCACAAATGTCCAGAAGCTTTTCCTGTTGTTGTGCGGGAGAGAGTATAGCCAGTCTTTAGTGAGAGACATCAAGACCAAATTAGAGAAAAATCACAACGAAAGGCAGATGTGCTGGTATGGCTACTGGATACCCCTGAGGGGGGGAAAGGTGGAATGGGTTAACTCTTGGTTGTAATGATGGAAGCACTGGCTTGGGGGTCAGGATAGGATTCATTCGTTTGACTTGGGTTTGGGGTTTTTGGTGTTTTTTTTTTTTTTCCTACATTTGGCCTATCACTTAACTGTCCCTTAGCTGTGAAGATTCTGGTCATTGCCTCTAGTATCCACTCGCCGTGTGTGTGTGTGTGTGTGTGTGTGTGTGTGTGTGTGTGTGAGTTGCTAGTGTCTATGCATGTGTGTGGAGACCTGATGTCAACATTGCGTGTCATTCCTTAGCCATCTGCCTCTTGTCTTTGAGACAGGGTCTCTTGATGGGACCACATATTAGGCAGGCTAGCGAGTCCCAAGGACCACCATGCCTCTGCCTCCCCGGGACTGGAATTCTAAGCCCATGGCACCACCCCAGCTTTTTATGTGGGTGCTGGGGAACACACTCAGGTCCTCTTGCTTGTGTGACAAGCATTTTACCAACTGAGCCATCTGTCCAGCCATTAGCACTTCCTTCCTGAGGACAGAAGCTCAATTTGTGCAGGTGGTGCTAGTCTCCTTACCTCTGAGGTTATCACAAGACGTGAACAAGCACCTCTACCTGTGAGAGCCACTGAAGTTACACAGCAGTTGATGCTGGGACAAGCGTATTTCAAAGGTCTGGACTGCCAGCTAGATGGTGGCTTTGACACATGGCACTTTCTCATTTACTTCTCTGGCCCACATTTTGCCCCTAAACATCCTCCTCCCACTGTCTTGAACTTCATGTTCTGTCAAAGGAGCCGGCTGAGTCCCCTTCAGGTGTGGCTAATAAATAACCCGTTGGGTTGTCAGCAGGGAGGGACCCAAGTGATTTTAATGAGAATGGGTTTATACTTTGTGGCAAGTGTAGGGGAGGAGTTAGAAATCCGTTGAAAGTTCTAGAAGCCCCTGGCCAGATCTGGCCATCACAGTGGTCCCCAGGTTCCCAGACATCCCTGAGGAGATCAGAAAGTGCAGCAAGTTTTCCCAGCTTACCAATGAGGAACAGTCTTGTGAGACTCTAATTAATCTCTTAGAAATAAGCTCGGTTATCAACATTCTGCATCTTCAACACCATATAAAGCAAAGCTATCTGCATTATTGAACAGTGAGTCCTTAATCTAAAAATCCATATTTGTAATAGATTTAATGAAAAATGTTTCTCAAGTTTATAAAAATACAATTAAAGCTTTCCTCCTTGCCACTGGTTTGTGTTGACTGGGAATAGTGCCAGCATGAAATCTTCATGAGATCTTTTCCCTCCAAACCCATCTAAGTTCATTTCCAGGTTGGATTTGCAGGTGGAGCCTACATTTAACATCTGCAGGTTCCTTTGGAAAATTTCTCTTCTAGAGTCTCATTGCCTGGCATTAAATCCCAGAGAGCAAGGGCATACACTCTTCAATCAAGTCCAAGGGCAGCAAATCATTGTTCAGTAGTCTCTGCGGGGTGCCCCGAGGTCAGGCGATTCAGCCGTGCAGGTGGTTTGTTATTCGCATCTGGTTTTTTGTTTTTGTTTTTGAAATTGAGCAAAGAGCAGCTGCCTGGTGCACTTGGCCTGAAGTGTCTTCTCCAGAATCCCCAGCAGCAGCTCTAAGCTAGGCGCCTGTATTTAGCGGGCATAGTTTAGCTCCAAGCGCTTGGATGATGAATCCAAGCTGGCCGTTAGTGGGACATACAGGCTTTGCTTTGGTCACATCCGGTCCCTTCTGAGGCATAGTGACTAAAGAGTGCTGTGACTAACGTTGTCCTACGTTCATGCTTGGACAGAGTCCTATACACTGACAGTGGGGAAGGGGTCCATTCAGTGAAAGACTCTGGCTATTGAATGAGGTGAATGCTTGGAAAGAAGCAAGGAACTCACTATCCACCATTATAAGATATCAAGAATCTGCAAATTTCCCCTGAGATTGTTAACTTCACTATAATGTGATTTTTATTTTTTAAAAAATTATTTATTTATTTAGATTTATTTATTTTACTTTTGTAGGTTAAAAAGTCCAAGCTCATTTCTGGGTTCTGAAGACCACCAATCTTTGAGCTTAAAAAAACCACCAATCCTTGAGCTTGAAAACCTACCAGTCTCTGAGCCTGCCCAAGCTCAGGACTTGAGATACCACCGATTTCCCACCCTGGAAATCTCCATCCCCAAGAAATCTTAAATAAGCCTGCTTCCCACTCAGTTCTCTACTGGCTCTCACCCCGAGCACAGGCAGCCACCCTCCTGTGTCTTTCCCAATAAATCTCTTGTGTGAGGTTTTTGTGTCATGCGACTCTGTGGTCTTCCTTGGCTCCTGACTGCCAGGGTACCTTTCCCTGCAACACCTGCATCGCAGAAACCTTCCCCTCAGAGCTGTAAGGCTCACAGCTTTATGAGTGTGGACGTCATGCCTGCACACGTGCACCACATGTATTGGACTCATGGAACTGGAGTTATGGTTAATCGTGAGCCGTCATGCAGGTGATGGGAACTGAACCTGGGTCTTCTGTGAGAGCCACAAGAACTCAACTGCTCGGCCAACTCTCCAGCCCCCCATTATGATGTAAATTTTGGAAACATATTTCAATAAGTGCAGTTCAGCAAGAGGAAATAATTCCTTCTATGGTCAGTTGTCAATATTTATATTTAATTTCCATCTAAAGACAGGCAAACATGTACTCAACCTAATAAATCAAGCTTTGTTTACCCACAATGTTGCCTGGAGCTCATATCTGTCAGGAAGTATGGTCTGATGATAATTCAGCACATCTGGTCTCTCATAGGTCAGTATCAGTTTTGCTCTGTGTGGTGATGCATCCCTTTAATTCTAGTACTCATGAGGCAGAGACAGGCAGATCTCTCAGTCTGAGGGTAGCCTAAAGAGTTCAGACCAGTTCCAAGGTGGCATAGTGAGTCCCCTCACAAAAGCAAAAACAAACAACAAAAACCAAAACCCTTAATTTCTATGGCTTGGATAGCAACTAGGTAGCTGACTTGAATATGTTCCCATGCCTTTGATACTACTTAAATTAGCATCTGGAACAAATTTACATTGCATTTTCTGTGAAATTCTCGAAGTTCATGCTGAAAGACAGGTTCTATTTGGCTATGATTTTAAATATATAAAACTTTTCTTAAAATATCTTACCATGCATTACTAAATATTGTTGTTTAAGGTTTTGCAAGTTTAGCCTGGCAATGCACATCTATAATCACAGCTCTCAGGAGGCTGAGGCAGGAGGATCATGAGTTCCAGGCCAGCCTGAGCTACATAGTAAAAGCCTGTCTCAAATCCCTCCTCACAAAAACAGCAGCTCATGAGCCAGGGCTCCTTAGTGCAGTGTTGTTATGTGGATTTCCCACCATCCCATTTCTGATGAATTCATGAGTTTGAGATCTTTTGAGTCTATCAGATTCTAAAGACCCAGGAAAATGCACGGGGTCCATCCAAACAGCTTTTCTTTACTCCTCATGTGTTTGCCATTGTAAGAATGTCACAGGAAGGTGTCTGTGGAGCTGCTTCAGCACTTAGTGTTCAATGAAGCTGCAGCTATGGTGAGTTCAAGGTTCAGAAATCAATGGGTCTGCCCTGCATGGGAAGCCGACTTGCTCTGTCCATATGTGTTGCTTCCTGTCTTTCTACCCTGATACTTGCCATGATTCGATCACTATCGATAACTAATACAGAATAGTAATAACTTAGTGGTGCTTCAAACCTTTGAGAATAGTTTTGGCTGTGCTCCGTGTCTCTGTCATAATCCACAGTTGAACACGCATCATTAGATCTTCAATACAGCTTTTGCCTCTCCTGAAGTGAGAAACTAAAAACAAAACAAAACAAAAAAAAACTTTAGTTTTCGCCAAAATAAGTTTCAAGGAGCTTCTGGGAAGTAGGCTGCCTGATAGAGCACATGGATTTCTTGATACTATAGCTTTGGCCATAGGTAATAGTTTGCAGTCGTTTCCCTGTAGTCTGAGCCAATCTCCCACTTTGATTCCCAGTGAGCAATTGGGGTGTGAATGCTAGAAGCAACATTTAGAAACCTCATGAGATACTGTGAAGTCTGCAGGTCTGAACTCCTGGGAATCCCAGGGAACACATGACCGTCTTCCCTAAGAGTGTGTGCTTGGAAAGTGTGCACAGAATCTGGCTCCCTCAAAGTTTTCTTAGGTTGGTGGGTCGGAGACCATCAAGGCCATCGAACTAGTTGGTGGCATTGAGAGTCAGCCTTGGAATGAGTCAGAGTTTGAAGAAAATTCCTTCAGGAGGTCCATGAAGTGCTGACATCTTTCTGTTGAGCATAACTCTCTTTACAAGTTACAGTTTACATATATCAGATACACAGTTGTTACCAAGGGAATCCTTGCTACTCAGGGTCCATTAGCTAAGGTGTTTCTTGACATGGTGAGGGGGTTGCTAAAAGAAAGATATTATCTAATGGGCCAACCATAATAGTATTCTCCAATAACATAGTTTTATTGGTGTTGGTTCTCACAAATTAAATGAGTGGTTTTGTTTAGACTCCTAGAACTCGTTAAAATATCCACATGAAAATGACTGGCAAGCAAAACCATAAATTGGGTGACAGATGCAGGATTTCATGAGGTTTATGGAAATGGTGTTGGAGAGCTGCTCAAAACCACAGTGTTGAGCCCCTGACGAGCCTTTCCCTGCTAGAGTCTGACCAGAGATTGACTCGGGGCGTGGGGACATGAAAGCTTATAAGCTAGCTGCTCCAAAAGCATGTTACCCATGAGAAGGTTGCTAGGGAGGCCAGTGAGGGTAGGACACGCTTCTGTTGCCTGCGATGCTCCCGATGTTCATGTTGTGAAGCCAAATATCAACTAATACAGTTTTTGGGTTTTTTTTTTTTTTTTTTTTTTTTGCTGACGTAAAGTTTTGATTTAAGGTGGTGCCAAAATCTAAATGGGTTTTAATTTCATTAAATCATATCAAACTGTTTTGTTTTTATCATTTACTAAGAAATTCTGCTTTCTATTTTAAAATGTATTTAAGTGGCCTTTTCTTTTTATCTTAGTGAGCATCTCTTGTTTCATTCCAACTTTAAGAGCCAGCCAATTGTTTGGTGTTGATTTTCAATTCTAAACCTTCAAGTTTCTTGAGAATTGCTGTTTTACAAATCTCCCTGTAGGACGTATTTTGGTCAGGATCATAAAGATGTGTCGATAGTGACCCTTGGGGAGTAGAATTGTTGTGCTACAAATTGAGTGAATTTTGATTAACAGGAAACTTTTCTAAAAGTCCATGTATAGAGAAACTCAATATAATTTTGAAAAATGGGAATGTCATTGAAACCAAAGGGCACAGGCATGAAATAGATGAGTTCCGGGTTATTTATGGAATGCCTCTTACAGATTGAATTTTATAAAGACTTTTGTGGCTTGAATAATTTGTGACTATGTGGGTTTCTGTTCCTGGATATTTTAATCATTGATGAATCTGTAACATAAAACACTACTTGAGACAGTTTCCTGCTGTTTGTTCATTTAGGAAGAAATTATCAAATTAACCTTGACTTCTTCTGGATAGGTTTATCCAGAGGGAGTGATTGTTCATCTGAACTCGGGATGTTGAGCAGTTTCTCACAGGCCTTTCCGGTGGGAATCAGATTCAAGGGTAGTCTTTAGCCATGTTTCCTGCTCAGTTGGTCTGTCAACACCTCCACACTTTTTGCCCCAAATGTTTTTGACATCGAGTACCAGTGAAACAGGCATGTTGGCAGGGTGACTGTGTAACTTACCCAAATGAGGACGTTCTTGAGATGGGCTCTTCTAATGATTATCCTAGCAAACAAAGATCTGTGGCCATTGGAGCTTCTGTTGTTGGTCAGCAGCCAGAGATCCTGGCTATTGTTTTTTACTTTATTGCATGCACTTGAAACCCAGGCTCTGCCACATTAGAGCACACCGGCCATGAAGGCATCTTTGCCAATGGCCCAGTACACACAGAAGAGGTGAGGTGAGCCCTTTGGAAACCAGACAGATCCTCAGGGCTGGGACACTTATGTCTACTAACTTCATGTCCTTGGCAGTTAAAATCTCTCCAAGAGGTCAAGATTAAATGACATTCCAATGATGGAAAATGGGGTAAAGATGATCTAAACAGGTGCACATGTGTGATCCAGTAAAATAAGTGATCAAATGGGGCTTTAGCAATCTTGCTGCAAGTTCTGTTCCTTCATTAATAGTGAGGACCATAGCTAATAGCTAAGATCCAAACGGGGATTAGATACCCCACTATGCTTAGTCCTAAACTTCAATAATTATCAAACAAAAATATTTGCCTGAGAACTACTGGCCACAGCTTAAAACTCAAAGGACTTGGCGGTACTTTATATCCATCTAGAGGAGGCTGTTCTATAATCGATAAACCCCGTTATACCTCACCACCCCTTGCTAATTCAACCTATATACCTCCGTCTTCAGCAAACCCTAAAAAGGAGCAAAAATAAGCAAGGGACTAACCATAAAAACATTAGGTCAAGGTGTAACCAATGAGGTGGGAAGCAAAGGGCTACATTTTCTTAATAAGAACATTACGCTACCCTTTATGAAACTAAAAAACAAAGGAGGATTTAGTAGTAAATTAAGACTAGAGAGCTTAATTGAGCAATGAAGTATGCACACACTGCCCGTCACCCTCCTCAAACTAAATAAGTGAAACAAATATATAATTACATCAACAATTTACGAGGGGAGATAAGTTGTAACAAGGTAAGCATACTGGAAAGTGTGCTTGGAATAACCATGGTGTAGCTTAACCCTAGCAAAGCATCTGGTCTACACCCAGAAGACTCCACAACCAATGAACGCTATGAACTAACCCTAATATATACAAACTCAACTATAAACAACAGTAAAACAAAACATTTGACAAAAACAAGTATCGGAGAAAGAAGGTTAAACTAGGAGCTATAGTACCATAAGGGAAAGATGAAAGACCAATTAAAAATAAAAACAAGCAAAAATTAAACCTTGTATCTTTTGCATAATGAGTTAACTAGAAAACCTCTAACTAAGAGATCTTAAGCTAGATACCCTGAAACCAAAAAAAGCTACCTCAGAGCAGTATAAAAAACTTACCCGTCTATGTAGCAAAATAGTGGGATGACTCCTAGGTAGAGGTGGAAAGCCTACCAAGCTTGGTTGATAGCTGGTTACCCAATAAAGAATTTTAGTTCAACTTTAAGATTACCATAAGAACTCAAAATCAAAATGTAAACTTAAATTTTAGCCTCAAGAGGGACAGCTCTTCAGGAATGGAAACAATCTTTTATAGTGAATATATGTCAATTATAAGACCATTGTTGGCCTAAAGGCAACCACCAATAAAGAAAGCATTAAAGCTCAACACTACAATATCTAAAATCCACAAATCATAATGACTTCCCATATATACTAATTGGGTTCATCTATAATTATATAGATGAAATACTGTTAACATGAGTAAGAAGAACACTGTTCTCCAGGCACAAGCCTAACAACCCGGATGACCTGGGATTGTGAGTTAACAATTCCAGGTGTAAATACTTCTAATAAAACTCACCTGTATTTAAAATGTTAGTCCAACACAGACGTGCCATAAGGAAAGAGTAAAAGAAGTAAAAGGAACTCGGCAAACAAGAATCCCATCTGTTTACCAAAAACATCACCTCTAGCATAAAAAGTATTAGAGGCACTGCCTGCCCAGTGCCCAGCGTTAAACAGCCGTGGTATCCTGATTGTGCAAAGACAGCATAATCACTTGGGGACTAGAAATGACTGGCTACACTAAGACTGATGAGAAGTGAATGAAGCTCTCTGGTCCTCCATTTCTCCACATGTAAAGATGATAATGGCCTTTCTCTGCTGGGGTTGCCACAAAGACAGAGACTGCTGATTGCACCCACATTTAGTGCTAAAATTTGCCGTTATAATTGGCACATATTCTCTAAACTAGCTATTATGTATGCCAGCTCTTCTTCACTAGCACTTTGAAGTGTCAGGGGCTGGCTCCCCTTTCTCCTATCTGCTATCTAGGAAGTCCAAGAGTTTCTTCTGTGCTAACATGAGAGGAAAGAGCATTTGTCTTATATTTCAGCCTCTCCTTGAGACCTCGGAATCACAGCCGTAAATCATACCAGCTGTAATGATGGTGTGAAAACCCACTGGACACGGAGTCAGAGGTGTGTATTTTATTTCTGCTCTGTTGGTGGAACAACTTGAGTTTCCTTTTTTCTGTAGTGAAATGTAAGTGAAAATAACACTTAAAAGGGGCTGATGACCATTCAATATATCCTGCTGATTACTTCTGAGCCGGGGTTCATCCTTATGACTTTATTCATTCTTTTGGTAACCATTTAAGCAGGCAATGGTCAAAGTATGGGACGACCCAGCATCTCATAAAATCATCAGAGTGTTCAACTCTCATGTGGAGAGAGAAGTAACCGAGAGGAAGGGTCCTATAATGATGGGTAGACAATGACTACAATACTGGTGTCTTAGGTAGGGTTCCTATTGCTGTGAAGAGACACCATGACAATAGTAACTCTTATAAAGGAGAGCATTTAATTGGGACTGGTTTACAGTTTCGGGGTTTAGTCTGTTATTGGCATGGTGGAGGCATGGTGGCACACAGGCAGACATGGTGCTGGAGAAGGAGCTTAGAGTTCTACATCTGGATCCACAGGCAGCAGGAAGTGAATGTCACACTAGGCCTGGCTTGAGCATCTTTTAACCTCAAAACTTGCCCCCTAGTGACACATTTCCTCCAACAAAGTCACACCTACTCCAGCAAGACTATACCTCCTAATAGTGCCACTCCCTATCAGCCTATGGAGGCCATTTTTATTCAAACCATCACACCAGGCATTGGAAGTACTCCAGGCACTCCCTGTGGATGGAAATGGGGGGGGGCGGGTATTACAGGACACGGTCAGAAAATGATCCTCTGACAGAACATTTCTACTGAGACTGAAAAAAAAAATAAGGACCCAATTTATGGAATCTAAGAGAAAAGGATACTAGACCAGGGGAACATGTAACTTAACCTTAGGCAAAGGGAATAACTGTTAAAGAACAGAAGAAAATATCTAGTGTAGTTGAAGAATAAGAAAGTGATCAGTCCTAAGAGGTCAACTGAAAGGGAAGGAGGGTCAGCTCAGCCAGATCATTTCTCCTAACAATTTATTGAAATCATTAGAGAGTCTTATGTTGGCAGGAGGCCTGCTTGTTGGTTCCCAGCTGCCCAGCTAGCTCAGTCGGTAGAGCATGAGACTCTTAATCTCAGTGTTATGGGTTTGAGCCCCATGTTGGGCACCAATTGTTGGAGAGAGTGGGCCACATGTTTATCCTGGCTGCCCAACTAGCTTAGCCCCAAAATAACCTCACAGAAACTGTATTAATTAAAACATTGCTTGGCCCATTAGCTCTAGTTTCCTATTGGCTAAGTCTTACATCTTAATTTAACCCATTTCTATTAATCTGTGTATCGCCATGTTGCAGTGGCTTACTGGCTAAGCTTTGGCAGCATGTCATACTCTGGCGGTGGATCCATGGTGTCTCTCTCTGACTCTTTCCTTCTCCCAGCATTCAGTTCTGTCTTCCCTGCTTACCAAGTTCAGCCCTATCAACAGGCCAAGACAGTTTCTTTATTCATTAACCAAGAAAAGCAACACACAGACAGATGGACCTCCTACACCAATCTTAACATGGATGGTATAAAGGTAGCACCCAACACAGACTCTCCCAGCTGCAGACTATATAGTAAGATACTGATGGTTCTTGTGAAGACACAGACCTATTTTACAACTCAGGCATCTTCTTACCCAAGAAGTATTAACTTCTGGTCATCTGGTAACACACAAGGATACTACTGATAAGTCTGCTCTAACCAGTGGACACCCTTGCTCAATCCTTCAATGTTCTTATAATTGACTTTTGGATTTTTTTCCTTGAGACATGGTCTCTATTTGAAGCTAAATTTAAAGGCCTTGACTAACTATGTAATCTAGAATAATCTTGAACTTCTGGTGTACCACCACCCCTAGTTTATGTGGTAGTCAGGATCAAATATGAGCCTCAAACCTTGGGATTTGTGCACATTAGGCAAACGCTGTACCAACCATATCCATTTATGTTCTTTCAATTAGATTAATGGTTTTAAATTGTAGATCTTCTACCACTGGTTCTATGATCTTCAATAGGATTCTTCGCCTTTTAGAATTTCATTTTCATACATAAAATGGGAAACCTAATACTCAGCAGGGTTTTATGGCTTGAGTGAGGTATATGTGATGTGCCTGACACATTGTAAGTACACTATAAAAGTGGTATGTGTATTTAAACTTAATTTATAGTCCTGGAATTCATTGGGAAAAATAAAACCAACTTGCTAGCCCAATGAGTCTACCTGATTTCCCTATCTTGCAGATCTACCTTGAGTCCCACATGGAGTAGGCTCAGCCTGGCCTGGCCACTTGTGCCTGTGCTCAGCCAATCTCTAGGCTTCTACTAAGACCCACCATGCCCACCATCGCCAATATGTCCCCATTGTGTCTCACTCAACCCTTCCCCTGCTCAAACTTGCCACCTCTGCTCTGGTTCTACCATGACCTAACCTACCTACATATCCTCTCTTCTTTCCTAAAATGCTTTGCTCAATCAGATGTAGAACAAACAAAAGTCCACATATCCACATGTTACAGTACACTGAGAATGCAAGCAACAACACCAAAATCAACAACACAATGACCACAGTTAACACACACTTTACAAAAACAACTGTAAATACCAGTGATCTCAAGTCTCCAGCCCAAAGATACAGTCTGGCTGAAAGGATCAAAAAATCCATCTATCTGTTGTTTACAAGAAAATGTCTTTTCTTTAAAGATAGACACTGCTTTAGAGTAAAAGGATGGATTAAAGTATTCAAGTCAAATGGGACCAGCAAGCAAGAGAGCATTGCTTCTCAGAAAGCTGAAAAATTAGACTTCAAAGAAAAACTAATAAGAAGAGATACAAATGAGCAATACATTCTAATCAAGAGAACAGTTAACCAAGACGATATAACAATCTTAACATATGTGCACTGAACTTCAGGGTGCCCAATTTCATAAAAACATACTATTTGGTTTGAAGAAACTAATAAAATGAGTCAAATAACAGTAGGTGATTTCAGGAACAATACACAGGTCATCTAGAGAAACAAAACAACAATAACAAAAATCAGAATTAATTGATATCATATACCAAATAGACTTAGACTTAACAGATATCTATAGAATATTCAAACACCAGTGAATACACATTCTACTTAGCAGCATATGGAAACTTTTTTTTTATCATATTCCAGGAGACAAAATATCTTTACAAGTTCAAAAAGATTGAAATAACTCTTTGTATCCTATCTGACCACAATGAAATAAAACTTAAAAGACATGAACACAAATACATCTTTAGTCAATACACAAACTCATGGATGTAAAATAACTCATTATTGAATAATAGATGAATAGACTAAAGAAGAAATCAAGAAAGAAACAAGAATTTCCTGGAACTAAATGAAAATGAAAATACAAGACAACAAAAACCTCTGGGACCCATTAAAAGTAGTCCTATGAGGGAAATCTATAGCTCTTAGTGCTTACATTAAAAAATCAAAAAGAAATCTGCCAGTGGTGTCACATATCATTAATCCCAGCACTTGTGAGGTAGAGAGGCAGGCAGGTCTCTGTGAGTTTGAAGCCAGCCTGGTCTACAGGATGAGTTCCAGGACAGCCAAGGCTATACAGAGAAATCCTGTTTTGAAAAACAAAACAAAAATCAGAAAGAGCACAGATAAATGACTTAATGGTGTAACTCAAGTTAGAAAAACAAGAACAAACCAAATCCAAACCCTGCTGACAACAAAAAGTATTAATAATCACAGCAGACATCAGTGAAATAGAGAGAAAAAGAAAATCAACACAAAAAATAGCAGATTCTAAGAATTGGAAATTTAAGAAGCAAGACTGAAAAACCCTGGCCCAATTATCTATATTAAAAAAAAAAAAAGAAGAGGGGGAGGAGGAAGAAGAGGAAGAGAAGAAAAAAAAATCAAGAGAGGACCCAAATTAACAGAATCAGAAGTAAACAGAAAAATATTAAAACAGATATCAAAGAAAGTCAGAATATTATAAGAGAATATTTAAAACACCTATACTCCATTCAGCTAAAAAAACAAACAAAAATGGATGACTTTCAAGAGTTAGTTGATTCACCAAAATTAAATCAAAGAAGCAATCTACAACCTAAACAAGTAAACCCACAACAAATGAGTAGATTGAAACAGTGGTAGAAAACTTTCTGGCTAAAACAAGTCTAGGGCCAGATGGAGTCCCAACAGATTTCTACCAGACATTCAAAGAAGATACACAGTCAGTTCTTCTTACACTATTTTTTAAAAGTATAAACAGAAGGAACATTTCCAAACTCCTTCTACAAAGCCATTGTCACCTTAATATCAAAACCAAGTAAACACACAACAAAAACACAAAGAAAAATATAGGTCAATATCCATGATGACCATAAACTCTATAAAATAACAAAGATTATATGTCATGATCAAGTTGGTCTTATCCATTATATGCAGGGATGATTCAACATAAGAAAACCAATGAATGTAGTAAAAAACATAAGGATTTAAGACAAGAATTATATGATCATCTCAGTAGATCAAGAAAAGGCCTTTGATAAAATCCAACATGCCTTCATGGTAAAGGTCCTAGAGAATATAGGACTAGCGGGAACATACCTCAACACACACAAAAAGGCTAAGTATGAGAAACCCACAGTCAATAACATCCTAATTGTAAAAAAAGCTTGAAGCAATCCCACCAAAGTAACGAGTAAGACGGGTGTCTACTACATTACTACTACTACAAAATATTGTGCTCAAAGTATTTTCTGGAGTAATATGGTAAGAGAAAGAAATTAAATACAAATAGCAAAAGAAGAGGCCAAACTATCTCTAGTTGCAGATGACCTACTACTATAAATTAGAGAACCCCAAAATTCTACCAGAAAAT
>JAQHUG010000151.1:1959623-1977977 GCA_028555095.1 Dicrostonyx torquatus
GTCTTCCTACCAGCTCCCATAACTTATATTAACCCATTATCAGCCACATGGCCAGTACCTTTTCTCAGCTGGGACAGGGACACATGCTGCTTCCTTGGAGATCTGCGCAGGAATGCCAGGGAAGCTTCCTGCTTCCCAAATCTATTCTCACCTCTACTTCCTGTCTGGTTTTCCCACCTATATTTCCTGCCTGGCCAATCAGCATTTATTTAAAACATGATTGACAGGATACAGAATTGTCCCACACCACTGCTGATGTCAATCTTTGTAAGAAATCTGTGAAGGTTTCTTTTGGGCCCTGTATGACTTCAGTAAATGATTCAATAATTTTTCCTACTCCTGCAATTCTGTCCCAGGCATTCAAAGTTGCTGCACAGTATAAAGTCAGGATGTGACCAAGATATAGAGATTGCCTTTCTATAGTAGCATAATTTCCTTGTCCAGGAAGTTGACCTTGGGAATTTCCCTTTACTCTGTTAGTCTTAGCCCCTTCTCTGAACCAGGCACTCCACTGTAATTGTGGAGCAAGCTATAAAACAGCTTTGACCAAGTCTATCCAGTCTTTATGTATAATTCTATTACAAACTGCCCATGACTTTAATATTTCCTTCACAAAAGTGAATGCAAGTCATATGAGACTATTGCTTCCTTGAACTTCCTTAAATCTAACATTGGCATAGGAGTCCATTTAGCTCTTTCAGAGCCTCTAGTATTTGGCAATTTCTGTAAGTTTACTGGGTATATTAAGATTGGTTGTTTGAAAACCTTAGGTTATTCATATCTAACCTTATAATGAAATGCTAAAATTGGCTCTCCTTTAAATTCCTCTGTTTGGATATTAATATCTCTATGATCTACTTTATTAAGTTTTTCTAAAACTTGTATCTTAGCTCTCAAGTTAACCAAAATTTTAATGATAAAGCAAAAATGATAAAGCTGATATTTGCAATTGATATTACATAAATCCCATATATATTACTTATCCTCTCATTTAGTCATTCCATTTTCAAACTGTCCAATGTATTATCTTACAGAGACCCAAATACCTCCATTGTAATAATGTTTCTAACTTTTTAATGTGGAGAAAAACTCTCTCCTTTTTTCATTGTTTTTTACTATTTTATTGAGTACATATTTTTCTTTTCTCCCTTTCCTTCCTTTCCCCTCCCCTTCAGCCCTCTGCCATGGTCCCATGCTCCCAATTTACTCAGGAGATCTTGTCTTTTTCTACTTTCCATGTAGATTAGATCCTTGTATGTCTCTCTTAGGGTCCTCATTGTTGTCTAGGTTCTCTGGGATTATGAATTGTAGGCTAGTTTTCTTTGATTTATGTCTAAAAGCCACTTATGAGTGAGTACATATTATATTTGTCTTTTTGGGTCTGCGTTGCCTCACTCAATATGATGTTTTCTGGATCCATCCATTTGCCTGCAAATTTTAAGATGTCATTATTTCTTTTCTGATATGTAGTACTCCATTGGGTTAATGTACCACATTTTCCTTATCCATTCTTTGGTCAAGGGGCATTTAGGTTGTTTCCAGGTTCTGGCTGTGGCAAACAATGCTGCTATGAACATAGTTGAGCATATGTCCTTGTGGTATGATTAAGCATTCTCTGGATGTATACCCAAAAGTGGTATTGCTCGATTTTGAGGAAGGTTGTTTCCTAATTTTCTGAGAAATCACCATACTGACATCTAAAGGGGTTGTACCAATTTTCACTCCCACTAGCACTGCAGGAGTGTTCCCTTTATTCCACATCCTCCCCAGCATAAGTTGTCATCACTGTTTTTGATCTTGGCCATTCTTACAGGTGTGAGACGGAATCTCAGAGTTGTTTTGATTTATATTTCTCTGCTAGCTAAGGATGTTGAGCATTTCCTTAAGTGTCTTTCAGCCATTTTAGATTCCTCTGTTGAAAGTTCTTTATTTAGGTCTGTACTCCATTTTTTAATGGATTATTTGATCTTTTGATGACCAATTTCTTGAGTTCTTTGTATATTTTGGAGATCAGCCCTCTGTTCTGATGTAAGGTTAGTGAAGATATTTTCCCATTCTATAGGCTGTCATTTTGCTTTGTTGACCATGTCCTTTGCTTTACAGAAGCTTTTCAGTTTCAGGAGATCCCATTTATTAATTGCTTCTCTAAGTATCTGTGTTACTGGGGTTATATTTAGGAAGTGGTCTCCTGTGACAATGTGTTCAAGTGTACTTCCCACTTTTTCTTCTATGAGGTTCAGTGTGGCTGGCTTAAGGTTGAGGTTGTTGATCCATCTGGACTTGAGTTTTGTGCATGGTGATAGATATGGGTCTATTTTCATTCTTCTACATGTTGATAACCAGTTATGCCAGCACCATTTGTTAAATATGCTTTCTTATTCTATTTGATATATTTTGCTTCTTTGTCAAAAATCAGGTGTTCATAGGTGTGTGGATTAATATCTGGGATTTTGATTCTGTTCCATTGGTTATCCTGTCTGTTTTTATGCCAATACCAGACTGTTTTCTGTACTGTAGCTCTGTGGTAGAGTTTGAAGTCAGGGATTGTGATGCCTCCAGAAGTTCCTTTATTGTACAGGATTGTTTTGGTTATCCTGGGTTTTTGCTTTTCCATATGAAGTTGAGTACTGTTCTTTCGAGGTCTGTGAAGAATTTTTCTGGGATTTTGATGGACATTGCTTTGAATCTGTAAATTGCTTTTGCTAAGATTGCCATTTTTACTATGTTAATTCTACCTACCCAAGAGCATGGGAGATCGTTCCATTTTCTAGTGTCTTCTTCAATTTCTTTCTTCAAAGTTTGATCTCCTTTTGTTGTCTTATTGCTCTAGCTAGAACTTCAAGAACTATATTGAATAGATATGGAGAGAGTGGAAAACCTTGTCTTGTTCCTGATTTCAGTGGAATCACTGGGAGTTTTTCTCCATTTAGTTTAATGTTGGCTTTTGGCTTGCTGTATATTGCCTTTTTTATGTTTAGATATGTTCCTTGTTATCTCTGCTCTCTCCAAGACCTTTATCATGAAGGGATGTTGTATTTTGTTGAAGGCTTTTTCAGCATGTAATAAAATGATCATGTGGTTTTATTTTTTTAGTTTATTTATATAGTGGATTACATTAACAGATTATCATATGTTGAACCATCCCTGCATCTCTGGGATGAAGCCAACTTGATCATAGTAGATGATTTTTCTGGTATGTTCTTGGATTCGATTTGCCAGTATTTTATTTAGTATTTTTGCATCATTGTTCATGAGTGTGACTGGTCTGTAATTCTCTTTCTTAGTAATGTCTTTCTGTGGTTTGGGTAACAGGGTAATTGTAGCCTCATTTAAAGAGTTTGGCCATGTTCCTTCTCTTCCTCTTGTGTGGAACATTTTGAGAAGTATTGGTATTAGTTCTTTGAAAATCTTGTAGAATTCTGATCTGAAACCATCTGGTCCTAGGCTTTTTTGGTTGGGAGACCTTTGATGACTGTTTCTATTTCTTTAGCAGTTTTAGGTCTGTTTAATTTGCTTATCTGGTCTTGATTTAATTTTGGAAAGTGATATTTATTCAGAAAGTTGTCCATTTCCTTTAAGTTTTCCAATTTTGTGGAGTACAGGTTTTTGAAATATGACCTAATGATTCTCATTATTTCCTCCATGTCTATTGTTATGTCCTCCTTTTCATTTCTGATTTTGTTAATTTGGATATTCTCTCTCTGCCTTTTGGTTAGTTTGGATAAAGGTTTGTCTATTTTGTTGATTTTCTCGAAGAACCAACTCTTTGTCTCATTTATTTTTTTGTATTGAAAAACTCTTTTTTAACTAATTTCTTACTTGATGAATTCCCAATTTTCTCACCAAATCTGCCACCAATGACGGTGAAGATGTGAAGCTTATTACTGCTGTGTAGAACAGCAAAAGTCTGAATGGATTTGAAGGCAGCTATCGGAGTTTGGCAGCAGCCTGAGAAGCGGGTTCAGGGAAAGCCCGCCAGGAGAGAAGAAAGAAAAACCTAGCTGGTAGAAAGGTAGCTTCAGCCTATGCCGGTGGCTGTAAGGTCACAAGCAAACGGCTTTTTCATGAATTTGTACCACAAACTTTGGGTGCCAGATTTAGCATGAGTAATAAAAACCCAGACATAGATATTGGGATTCAACTGAAGATCAGGAAAACAAAGCAGCTAGCAACTGGCTCTTATCTCTACCTCAGACGGAAATGGGTGATCCTGCCTCCACGAATCCTCAGACTGAGACCAAGACCTTTCTCCTACCACCTTATAGTCCTCTCTAGTGCTGGAATTAAAGGCGTGCACAACCACCACCCGACATCTATGAATAACTCGTGTGACTGCTGGGATTAAAGGTGTGCGCCACCACTGCCTAGCTTGTATGACTGACTAGTGTGGCTGCTTTGTATTCGGATCTTCAGGAAAGCTTTGTTTATTAAAACACCAATACTATACCACTATAGCTTCATTCAGAATAGCTAGGAAATAGAAACAACCTAAATATTCTTTAACCAATGAATGAATAATGAAGATGTGGTACATATGCATTATGAAATACTATTCAGCTGTAAAAAATGAAGTCATGAAGATTTCAGGAAAATGTATGGGACTAGAAAACATTACATTGGCTGGGTGGTGGTGGCGCACACCTTTAATCCCAGCACTCGGGAGGCAGAGGCAGGGGGATCTTTGTGAGTTCGAGACAAGCCTGGTCTACAAGAGCTAGTTCTAGCGCAGGCTCCAAAGCCACAGAGAAACCCTGTCTCGAAAAATCAAAAGAAAAAAAAAAAAAAGAAAAGAAAAGAGTATATTGAGCGAGTGAGTTAACCCAGACCCAGAAAGAGAAATGACACATACTCTATCTCATTGGAGGCTCCTTGCTCCAAATCTTTAGATGTAGCCTTTAGTCACTTCAGATACCAGGAAAATAAAAAGGGATCGTGCTGGGGAAGAGGAACTGGGGACATTTCCCATCCAACCCACCCCAGTATTCAAGAGGGTTAGTATGTGCTGAGGTCAGTATCTTTTCTGACGAAGCAAATTCTGAATTATCTGCACTATGAAGTCCGGCCTCATGTGTGTATACATGGGTTTGGATTGCAAGTATGTACATACAGACACACACACACATACACACACGCACAGATTAAACCACAACCTTGCATGTGATAATAGGCACTCTATCCCTGAGATACATTCCTAGAACCCCAGTGTACTTTCAACACAGGAAAAACATCTTTACCGATGTGTGTCGAGTCCAAAAAGCAACAGGACCCAACTCTGAAATTGTTTACAGACATAAAAGAACACGGTGCTCCGGAAAGAACTGTAAATGCTTCACCGAGTTTTAGGAGAAAGCTTTCTCTGGAAAATAGAATGTGATGTCTAACACGGCCACATGGCAATCCCAGACATGAAACGTTGGAGCCCGTTCATCCCAGCACTGTCGGTATGACCATGTAGCTGGTGTTCTTACTGGAAATGCAAAGAGAACCACAGACGGCGGCACCCAGCCTTCAAGACTTCCCTCGTCACTCAGCAGGGTCTGACATGAACGTCTAACACATTATCGCCGTGGGAACATTTGGTTTCCCCAGAGCTAGGGACTTGTTCTCATGGCCTGGTGTCTACTGGGGGTCCTGTGTGCCTTCTCTCTTCTCTGTGAGACCCATTAGTGGAAAATTCCCAGATCCTGCTCTTGGCCAGCGTTCACTCTATGATGGAATGGTTGCTCAACGCTGGGAATGCTTGGCGCTCCATCATTCTGACGTGCAGCGTATGCTTTTGGCTCCGGTCTTTGTTGACCCGCTTAAAAGTACAGAGTTCTGCGTCTGGGTCAGTCTAATTTATGCCTCTGTAAATGTCTTGCTTGGAGAAGCTGCTTGTTTTTTTAAAACAATTAAAGGTGGAGCAAACGTAATCGATCTTTAGAGGAAAGGAGTCCCTGGGCTAATGAAAATCAATCGGGTAATGTTAATGTGGAAATGACTTCCAGAAATGCTCGGAGCGCTCTATCATATTAGTCACTGACCTCGGAGGACATTAAGAAAATGTTACACACGTATTAGAGCACAGGGAGTCTTTTCTCAACCATGTTATTTTAGATGCAGATGGGCTGTCATTTCTCCTAGATTTATTTAATGACCCTAGTGCTCAGTATCCTACTTAATGGTGCTCATAGTTTCTGAGTGTGACAGGGCCACCAGAAATAGCCTCCTGGACTGGATCCCTGGATCTCAGCAACAGGCCAAAGGGCCAGACTGAGATCATTTATCATCTTGCAGAAAACCCCACTGCTGGAATTGGGACCTCCCACTAGTCAGTTGCCTCTTCTCTCTCCAGCCTCACCGACCTGTGTCTTACAAATGACTCCTTGCCGCCTGCTCAGGCCTCTTCTGACTTCAAAGTCTGCCATCTTCTCACAGTTGGATTTCTCAGTCCTTTACCTCGCAATCAGTCCCTCAGCCCCAAAGCAGCCTGTGACAAGGCTCCACAGCTGCTCTTGTCCGCCTTCCTCCAATCTAACACCTGTTTCTAGGCCCCTGTGTCCCTTGAGGTCTCAGTAACTTTTGCTGCGGCTGTCCTTCCCCCCCCCCCCTCTTTCGGGATTCCACCAGGAAAGTGCAGAAGCAGGCAGAGGTGAGAGATGCCACGGAAGTGGGAACCAGCGCAGAGCAAGAATTCAAGGCACAGGGCCCATCACACTCCTCGCCCTCTGCCCAGGTGGGTGCCAGGGCTGCTTGCTACAGGGAGGACCAAGACTAGCTTTGTGGCTCCTCTTTGACCCCATTCACCTCCTCCAGTTCCTCAATCAGAAAGGACAGCTTTCAAGCAACGGATGCAAAGAAAGACATTGTGCGTCCCTCTAAACGTCTGGAAAATTTCTCCAGTGTGATATTCTAAATCGGAAGAAAGCTGTGTGGAGGTCAGGGTCAACCCCAGGAATCCTCTGCTCTCAAGTTCTGCCTTGTCATCTGGAACAGTTCACGTGACCTAGAACCTGGAGCTCACCATTACTCGACTAGCTGGTAAATTCCCAGTGGTTCCTCTGTCTCTGTGGTCAGTGCTGGGGCTACAAGCATGTGCCCACCAAGCCAGGTTTTTTATGTGAGTACAAGAGATCCAGCCAAACTCAGGTCATTTTTGTAGAGCAAGCACGTCACCGGGTAGACCCTGAGCTGTCTCCCTAGACGTACTGGTGATCTTTTGAAACCAGTGGGATGGGGCTGGCTCACTAGCATTAGTGCTTTCCTTTCCCTTCATCCTGGGTGAAGATCCACAGGGCCAGGATTGTATGTAAATGGTCATGACCTCTGACCTAAAGGGGATGTCTTCACCTTGCTGGGATAGTTTCCCGTACTGGGACACAGGAGTCATGGCTTCTGTCCAGTCAGCTTTTATGGGGCCTGCTGAGTCGCTGCCATAGATTTGCTTGCTTCACGGTTTTCTGTTATTTCTGGTACAGAGCCTCTGGCATTTGAAGAGATGAGGGCAAAGCCACAGACGTTGCTCTGCAGTCTCCACCCTGCCTTCTCCTAGGCCCTTTAGGAAGCTGTCTGTGACCGGCCTTTCCTGCTAGTGTGCAGGAAACAGATCTGTCCAGTGAGAGCTTTTCTCACACACAGTCGTGCTCAGTCAGCATGGTTGAACCTCTAACCCGTGCTCACTCTGGTGAATTTCATTTTTCTTGCTCTGCCTTCCGGGGTTACACAGTGCACCTGTACAGTCCCTGAGAGTGGGGAGCATTCCACATGGCCGTCTTCAGTACCCGTGAGGGTTTCACACTCCATCCATGACAACCATCTCAAATTATGCCCTTTTCTTTCACAGTAAGAAAAACTAATTTTTCTCTTACTGAGAAAATCCTCAGGTCTTCTATTGTGTACAGCGGCTCAGGTGCCGCCCTTCCTACAGTCACTGCCCACATGCTGCCTACATTTCCTTTTCCTCAGGGCTCCTCAGCCACACAGCCTCTGCACTCTCCCCACAGTTCACAAGCTCCCCTTCAGGAATCTTGGCTCTGCCTCCCCAGTTCCCACTGAGCTCGCTCTTCCACTCTGCTCAAATGTTACCTGAGCCCCGACAGCCTCTTCACATCTTGTGCTGAATTCCCGGGGCCCCCAACCCTTGCTTTTCCCTCTTGCTAACGATTCCATGCTTCACCTACTGAATCCACTCCTTATTGGCTGTTGCCTCTTCACAGGGGCAGGGATCCGGATAACTTGGTGTATCCCAAGAGCCTAGAGAATTCGGGGTTATACATAAAAGGGTACATTGCTGTATAAATAAATGAATTAAAGGACATAAGAACAGTTGCGCTTCTTGTAAGTAAACTGTGCATGTTTTATTGCTGGATGAGGTTTTTCCAGCTCTGTTTATCTTCCTCGTGATTTTCAAAGATCAGGGAAAAGCTGACCCTTGCGAGGGCGTGGCACAGGAGTTCCACTGTGAGAAGTGTAACTGGGCCAAGACCACAGGGTGAGGTGGTTGTGGAAAGGAGGCCTTCACGATAGCCCTGGGACAGAAAATCAGTTGTGGGGGGTTGGCTAAGGAGGCAGCATGCTTATATACGGTCCTACTGAGGAATTCCTAGGGAATGATCTTCTCAAGCAGGTAAGGACTCCGAGCAGGCAACATGGCGGCTGTTGCTGCTGACCTTAAGCTCAGCTGTGTGAGTTTTTTATCTTGTCAGCAGAGCCCAAGCAAAAGATACAGGAGACCTCATAAATGGCCTTGATTCAGAGAGGAGTCCACCTCAGGGAAAGAGCCAGTACAGCGCTAAGTGCAGCGGGAGACTGCTCTCGTGTTACAGTGAGCGTGAGAGTCAGGGGCTTGTCCTCAGCATGGTCCTGGCTGGAATTCCTCCTTTGCAAAGCTGGAATCAGGAGCAGTGGATCAAGCCCAGCATTCTAGAGCAGCCTCTCTGTGGTCCAGCTTCTTCTCTGTGCAGGTCTGTTACAGGCTGTGAGATGCCAGCACAGGGGACATGGTGATTGCCCTCGGGCAGCTGCTAGGCTAGTGAGGAAGTAGGTATGCAATTAGAGAGCCGATGGACAGTCCCTAAAGATGGCAATAAGAGCTACGCAATGAGAAATATTTTATTTGCTATGTCAAAGAAGCCCTATCAGAGATCAAACCAAAATAGGTAAAAAGTTAGACTCTTAGTAGGGTGTGTAAGATTCTTTCCCAAGAGGAAGTCACGCGGCCAATGTGATGGTTGGAACATGAAGGACCCGCCATAGACTCTGCATTTGGGACTTGGTAGCCAGCTGGTTGGCTTTTGGGGAGTGGCTGAATTCTGACTGCTCTAATCTAACGGGTAGGTTAATATCTTGATGGATTCATGACATAATTTTGTCACTGGGCACTGATAGCAAGACTGTATCTGGAGCAGACCCATGGGGGCTTTATTTTGTCCTGGCTTTTTCCTGTATTCCCCTCTGTTTCTTGACCACCAGGGGGACACCATCCTCCCTAACCCCCCCCCAACTCCCAAGTTGTTTCTGTTGATACTTTGTGAGGATTGCAAGGTCTGCTACAAGCAAGACAAAAGATCTTGGGACAAAAAATAGATTTTCCATTTAGTTAAAGACCTAGAAACACATGTCTAGATCTGTAGAAGATAATGACAGGAAAAAATGTATGCTCAAACTAGGGAGGACTTCAATGGAGACCCAGGTGTGAGGGTTTTCCGCCCTAAAAGCAGTGACAAGTTACTGGATGTTTATGAGCAAACGGCTAGTGCAGTTTTCTCCTAGCTTCCGGGAAGTGAGGGATTAGGGAGCCCTTCTGCGGTAAGGAAATAGTTCGGAATTCTTCTCAGGTCCCAACTACCATGCTGGACATTGACATCTGAAGGAGAAACTGAATAGCACAGAAGCCCTGGTGACTCTTCCCTCTGCTTCAGCCTGCGTCATGTTTGGACCCCTCTAGACTCCCCTGCGACAGGGGGTGACAGACTGCAGAGATCTAGACTCCCCTGCGACAGGGGGTGACAGACTGCAGAGATCTAGACTCCCCTGTGGCAGGGGTTGACAGACTGCAGAGATCTAGACTCCCCTGCAGCAGTGGGTGACAGACTGCAGAGATGAAATAAAGCAACCCTTAGCCCAGGGGGAAAAAGCCCAGTGTGTCAATTTATATTCCCTGAACAGGTTTCCCAACTTAAGTCATTTCTGAGCTTTCCAATTTATTTTGTGTTTGTTTTATATTAAGTCAAATGGCAAAAAAAAAATACCCACAAAAAACCCACAACTTTTAAAAAGAAGAATAGACCAGTGAGTGAAAAAAAAAGTTGAAGGGAGCCTTCAATCATATTAAGTATGACTAAAAGTATTAAGCATGAAGATACAATGATGGTGTCCTTTTGGGAACATGGACATAGGGTATTATCTAATGTCTGGTTAGATGGTACTCTTCGAAAACTAAATACAGGTGGTGACAACTTTGCTTCTGTGTGTGTCAGCCTAAGCCTGGTTCCTGCAGGGTACAAGGACGCGAGAGGAGAAAGCACTTTATAACTAATCCTCCATCATTTTTCAATTTCCAAATAGAAATTGGCTTTTGGCTCAGAAAGTGACATCGGAGAGATAAATCATTTTTAAGAAACATGGAATAGCTATTCATTTTTTCCCCTTAATGTGGCAGACAATCTCACTTTTAAAAGTTTATGTATAGTTTACAATTAAATTGTAGCAAGAACATTTGTTCTGCCCAAGCTGACAAGAAAACATGTTTCAGGGAGCATGACATCTGTTTCCCCAGCCTTAATCCCCATGGTTCCCTCTTCCCTCACACAGACCTGCACACCTTGATGTAAGCCATGTGTTAATAATAGTGTGGCCCACGCCATCTTTCTGTCACTTATGGGACTATGTGGCAGATGTATTCAGCTATTCTGTGACTGTTCTGTCTCATGCTAAACAACCACTCTATTCTCTGTTAAGAGCCACAGAACTGGGCCTCGTCTCTTAGTGCTGCCTGGGACCCAGACTGCAGAGCTGGGTTTGAACAACATGAAGGTGTGGTTGCCCTGACTGACCTATTGACTACTTTGCTCTTTTTCCCGTAGCAGGCAACTCTGGTTTTAACAGGTATTCTTAAAATTTTCTATATATTTTAATAAACTGTCATGTATCCAGAAATATTTCATTCTTAAAAAAGAATTCCATGTGCAATGCACACGTGTCTTCCCATCTACACAGCAAGATGCTGAGGTGACCATATTTCTCTGAAGACATTTAGATAGCACCTAGAACCCAGTACTTGGGTCAGAAAGCAATCCGTCTCCGTGTCTATATCCGTTTTAGAAGCACCACCCAATTCCAAGCATGCACTCCCTTCTCTCCCCACGGTATGTCTTTGGATCGCTTACACAAAGGCAGAAAGCAATGGTAACAGGCTCGCACTCCAGTACACTTTGCAGATACAAGCACGGCCTGTGTCCATTGCTGAGAATTTATGGACTTGTTTTGACAGCCCTGTTCCTCTATAATGTGCAGGACATCCTTTATGTCATTATCACTGGACTTAGCTTTCCAGCACACTGCTAATGCATTAATTAGTCTACACCGAAGGCTCTGTTTACCCATCACCGTGGCTCTGACTTTCTATAGGAATACTTTGGTGAGCATAATGTAAGCTGTATCTGAGGGGCATTTCTCCTGCCTCTTTTTCAGCTCTCACATGTTTTCTTGTTACTTCTCTGTACCAGGACTTGGACAATCACCCCTGGGGCATTAAAATAACCCCCAGGGGGTTTAGCTATGGAACGCTGCCAGCTACTTGGAACGTTGAATTCTGAGGTTCTAAGAGTTTTGAAGGAGTCCAGAAGGTGTGGCCTGGTGGCAGAGCCTTTCCTTAGCATGCATGGGACTCTGGTTTCAAGATTCCTGGGACAGTCACAGTAGCATCTTTGTCCCCAGCTGCATCTGTTTTCCTAACTAAGGTTTTTTTTTTGTTTGTTTGTTGCCTAAAGTTTGATTTCAGTTAGGCTCTCCCCACAGAGCGATCTCAATTCCTCCTGAGTCAACACAAAATAAATTTTGTTTAGCTGCAAAGCTGAGTCCCTTGTCACCGGAAGTTGTTTCACTTCAATGACACTGTTAGAAAAAAATAAACCTTCCTTGCAGGGACCTGCAGGACTGGGTGGCTCCCCATGTGCTCTGAGTGCTCAGGCCTGATCCGAAACTCTCCGCTAACTACAAAACCTGCCATTTCCACTGCTCTCCCGGGTCTGGCTTCACATCTCCAGGATAGCGTGAGTCTGGAAGCAGAGGCTAGTGATGGCGGCCAAGCCTGGAGGGGTTCCAGCGTGCACAAACTTTGTTTCTGCTGTTGTTGTGTATAGTCTACTCACCCCAGATAGGGGGCTGATGACAGATCAAAGTAGAGAAACCACCGGAGTCCAACTTGCTGACCCGTGAGTTTTACTGGGTCAGTTAGGAGAATATGTGTGAGGGGTCACTTACAGGTGCAGAAATGACTCACAGACAGCTGTGTCACCAAAACCCCACCCCAGTATAGGTGACAGCTCACCAAAGCCGGGAACTGGACTGAAACCTACAGACAGCTCCAACAGGCTGGAGAGCGCCCTTTCCAGGGATGTCGGTTGATCCACTCCCAGGCAGCTCAGCAGGACTTGGTTCCTTCCAGGCAGTTCTGTGGGTCTCTGCTCTTTCTGGGCTTGTCTCCGAGCCACTCTCTGCAATCTTTACTATTCATATACTTTTAGGGAGGGAGGGCCCTAGCAAATATGGTCAGTTTCAGGGACTTCCTGAAGGGATTTTGAGTTGTTTGCTTCCTGTCTTAAGTGTCTCACCTCCTTGGAAACATCCTGTCCTAAGAAGTTTCCCTCCTAAGCAGGATTTAAATCTAGGTAGTTGCTCCACAGCCGTATTTCTTTGAGAGGAAGGACTAGGAAGGGATTGGTCTCTTGTTTTGTTTATACATTTGTTAACCACTGTCCGCCTCCAGAATGGGGCAGAATTGCCCTTGGCTGACTCAAGTGTAACAACAATAAAAATCAGGAAAGTGATTGACTTTAATGCCACTGATGAGCAAGAGAGGCCCATGACCCCTTCTGGTGCTTTCCCTGTTCTCTGCAGAGACTTTGACAGTGAGGGAGAGAATGACCCATCCACCCGCCTGAGCTCAAGGTCCCTGCCCATCAAAGTGATGAGCCGTCAAGGGAGCATACAGTTTGGGAACTGGGCTTGCCTAGGGAGAGTAATTCTGTTCAGCCTCCCTTTGAAGCCTCAGAACCCCATCTGACTACCCCAGCAGGAGGTGGGGGGAGAAGGGGGTTGGAAGAGGACTGGGAAGGGGTTGGGAGTGATGGAGAGAATGAGTGTGGTCAGAGTATCAGCTGAGGAGGGCAGCTCACTGCCCCAAAACAGCAGGTTCCCCAGCGGTGGCCTGGGCATTTTGCTGCCAGATCTGGGAACTAAAGATCCTGCTGTACCAAGCTGGTGTCTGAGAAGCTGATGAGAAGCCCAAGCACCCCAAACCCTCCCCTGCGCCTTTATACCCGTCTTAACTACCAGCATTTTCCTCTTTAGGCAAGCCACGTTTGCAAATGAAAACATTCCCTGGCTTTTGGCTATGAAAATTCAATTCTTTGATCAGTTCCACAGTTGTACTTGTCAGAGAATGTCCTGTTCATAGAAAATCAGTAGCCAATGATCAAGGTGGTGACCTGAAGCCAGGGGCAGAGAAGGAGCTGGGGGTACCAGGCTAGGGGTAGGCTGCCAGGTGGCCTTAACTATGCCAGTCAAAAGCTTTTGGATCTGACATTCTAATCCAGACTTCAACAAGAGACAATGGAGTGAATTTGAATGTGTGTATGTGTCCCCGCCACCTACCATCTAAATATGACAGGCCAAATCTGAAGAGTTTTCAACACCCACAGCCTGGCAACCTAGAGTTAAAAAAAAAAATACAAAAACCCTCCTGCACAATACACACTTAAAGGTATTATTTTTAGTTTCTCCCTTGAAGTGACATTTTCCTTTACTCATTAGAAACATTTAACTGTCAGCTGAGGACCATGCCTGTGACAGTCTGTAGCTGCTACGAAACAGCTTGCTTAGCTCTTTGAGACAGAGAAGAGCCCCCTCCGAACGTGTTTGCCCGGAGTGTAGCGAGCAGCACTAACGCTCCTCAAACTCGCAGCGAGGTCCTGGGCTAGGCTAGCAGGCGCATTAATTCGTCCAATAAAGGTACATTGCGCGCCGTGGGGCTCATTGGTATCTGTGGAGGGAAATGGCAGATCCAAATCAGATAACTTGAGTCGATTTAAAAAAAAAAAGATTTTATTTTTATGTGTACTAGTGTGTACTGCCTGCATAGTGTACATTTATGTGTACCATGTGTGCCTACTAGAACCCTTGGGAGCCTGGCTCCTCTGCTAGAGCAGCACATGTTTTAAACTGCTGAGCCATCAGCCCCCAGGGACTTTCATTGTTTTTCAGATGTATTTATGACTGTACAGACAGTGCTGGGAACGAGCAAGGAAAGCATCTGGGGTAGCCAGCCAGACGTAGGCCTGAGGTCAATGGAGCAGATCTTGGAACCCAAGAGGCGTCCCATAGACATATCCTCGAGCCGAGAGTTCCCTCTCTACCCATCTTCCAATCTCCCACACTAATGCCACGGAAAGCCCAAAGGCAAGCATGGTGGCCGCACCCTATCTCAGCACACACTGCACAAAACAAAGATTGGACAGGATGGGGATCCTACAGCTTCAGGGAGATATGCATCTAGCCAGCAAGGAGGATCTGGTAGCTGGTTGGTGGGCTGCTCTCAGCCATCTCATGCTTCATCTCGTCACAGGAGACTTGTGAAGTGTGACAAGCTGCACGTCAGCTCAGGGAGCTGGGACAAAACTTAAAAGAAACATCAAAATAAAAGCGGAGCTGTGTGGAGCATGGCAGAGCGTCGCTGGGCGGGAGCACGGAGGAGCAAGCCTCCAGGTATATTGCTCTGGAGAGCGGGGGCTCCGGAGGGGAGAACCAAGGATGTTAAGAAAACTGAGTGGAGGGCTGCATGGCTGTCCTGAAGTCTCGCTTCCCACCTCAGTACCAGACAAATGTTTGGTTGGTTTAATTTGGTTTTTCATTTGTTTGTTTTTAATTCTGATATTACCAGGAGATAATCTCAGAGCAAATTCCCTGACCTTTGGCCCTTACGATGGTCCCACCCCCTCTTCTACAGTGTTCTCTGAGTCTTGGGAGCGGCATGTTCTATAGATGTATCCATCTGCTACTGGGCTCCATTCTTTGTCTTGATTTATTGTAGTTTTCTGTAATGGTCTCGTCTAGAGGAGTCTTCTTAATAAAGGGTGAGGTCTACATTGATCTGTGGAAATAAGGGCAAATATTTAGAATGTAGTTAGGGCTTATGCTGGTTTAGTCAAGTAGGGGGATGTAGATTCTCCTCCAGGACCCATGACTTCACTAGCCCTGAGCAGTTGGCTAGGTTTTCAGTACCAGGCATGTTTTCCCTCTTGTTGAGAAGGTCTTACATCCAGTTAGAGAGCTGTCTGTTACAGCCAACAGATGCATGCCACTACTGCATTCTTCGGGTCATCGTGCATCATGCTGGTCATTGTCGTGGTTTGTATGTGTCGGAGCTGTGTAGGATGGTTGGTTGTTTTCCTCTCTCACGCTCTCTCTGCACAATGTCAGCTGTGGATCTGTGGATTTCTTCCCTTTTGATGAGAAAAGAAGCTTCTCTGATGATGGCTGAGCTAAGGGACAGGTCTATGAGAATAGCAAAAATACCATCAGGAGTCATTTTATTGCTACATTTTTTTGGTATGTTGTTTGCGTAAGCATTACAGCTCAGACGGAAAGGTATCCTGGCAGCCAGAAACCAAGGAATACCACAAAGTCACACCACACAGTAAACCTCACACAAGAGATTTATTGGGAGGGGAAATTTCAGGAGGTCGCTGCTGCCTCTGCTTGGGTGAGAAACAGCAGCAAACTGACCAAGATACAGGGCTTATATAGAGTGGGCAGAACTTTTCAGGGTGGAGCTTTCTAGGGTGGAGATTAGTGGGGTTTCATGTCCAGAGATTGGATTTTTTTACTCTGTAGGATGGGGACTGGACCCAGCAGGTAGGACAGTTAGAATATTCTGTGGAACCTGGCAGAAGTCCTTGTGGGAGAGGGCTGGCCATTTGTGTAACTTGAGGGGCTTACAGTTTGTTTTTAATTTACTTTCTGGTTTGGTTTTGGTATTTGGTTTTACCTAGGTCTCTGGGCTATCTAATCTCTGGCTTTTGGTCACCCACACAGTGTCAGGTATGGATTTTGTGCAGTGGGCCTTAAGTCAAATCAAATATTGGCTGGTTCCTCCCACAAGCCACCCTGGCAGTGGCTTATCTTGTAGGCAGGTACCATTGTAGATGAAAGGGTTTGTGGATGGGTGGGTTTTTTTCTCCTTTGGTAGTATGCATCTTTTTGTACCAAAGACACTAAGTAGCATATAGGGGTGAAAACTGTATGTAGCATCAGCTCACCTTCTCCATGTTCAGTGAGTTGTGTGGGTGTTGTCTTCAGTGGGTCCTTACTGTCAGTTTCTGGAGAGCAGCCTGTAGTATTGGCATCAGTCTGCATTGTTTGGGGATTGACCACTTTGGCCAAGATCTCAATTGGATGTAGCCCAATCCTGCACTGGAAGCTTCATTTGATGAAAAGAGATGGCCAGTTGGGGCTCTGTTTCTCTCATTGTTGGAAATTTCATTTAGATCACCTTCATATACATACCATGTATTCTACTGTATTAGCTTTCCATATCACCCCTCAAATAACTGTTACGTTAGCTGTCTTTCCCATATTCCCTCCTTTGTGCCCCTCTTCCCTCCCTCTCTCCACTTGGTCCTCTATTCCAGTCCCCCATCTATCTAAAACTATCTATTCTATTTCCCTTCTCAAGGGAGATCTACTGTCCCTCCTTCCTCAATCCCTTATTCTATAGCTAACACCTGTGGTCCTATGGCTTACAACTGTAGGTGTTACAGCTCTGGAGGGAAAGGTATGCTGGCCATCAGAAGCCAGATGTTGCCTAAAACTCCATTCTGGGGGGAGGTGGTTTCCCTGCAGGAATGTAGGAGTTCTGCTCCTGCTCTGGCAAAAGTTGTTACTTCTCTGCCCTGCTCCACTCCAATAAAAGATGGTCATTGCCCAAACTTCGTTCAAGAGATTTCTTGTGAGGGAGGAATCCAGGAGAGTGACTTCCTCTCCCAGAGTGGAAAAAGGCAGCTCCCAACTGAACAGGTACAGGGCTTATGTAGGGCTTCTTAGGGATGGAGTTTTCCAGAGTGGAGATTTTCAGGGTGGGAATTGGTTAGATTTCAATTTCTGAGCTTGGACAAGCTCAAAGGTTGATTGGATTTCATACTCAGGGATTGGTTGGTTTCATGTTCAGGGACTGGTTGGTTTTCATGCTCAGAGATTGGTTGGTTTTTGTGCTGAGTTGATCAGGGGCAGAGTATGGTTCTTTAACTCTAGTTTCAGAACCAATTTTTTTGCTATCCCTTTTATCCTACAATAACTTAATTATCATTGGCTTAGCAGCTGATATCCACAAATAAGAAAATACATACTATATTTTGTCTGGGTTTGGGATACATAACTCAAGATATTTTTATTTTTATTTTTGTTACATCCATTTACCTGAGAATTTCTTTTCTTTTGGTTTTTCGATTTTTCAAGACTGAATTTCTCTGTGTAGCCCTGGCTGTCCTGGAACTTGCTCTGTAGACCAGCCTGGCCTCAAACTTACAGAGGTCTGCCTGCCTCCCAAGTGATGGCATTAAAGGTGTGTGCCACCACTCCTCGGCTGAATTTCATTTTTAAATGGCTAATTAATACTCCATCGTGTAAATTAACCATAGTTTCTTTATCAGCTCATCTGTTGAAGGACATCTAGCCTGTTTCCAATTTTCTGGCTATTCTGAACAAAGAAGCAATGAAGATGGTTGAACAGGTGTCTCTGTGGTAGGATGGAGTACTTTGGATTATGCCAAATATGGAATAGTTGGATCTTGAGGTAGATCGATTCCTATTTTCCTGAGATACCACCACACTGATTTCCATAATGGCTATATAAATCTGCACTCCTACCAACAATGGATGAGTGTTCCCCTTACTTCACATCATCTCCAGCATGAGCTGTCTGTTGCTTGGTTTATTGCTCTTAGCCATTCTGATGGGTGTAAGGTGAAATCTCAGAGTAGTTTTGATTTCCCTAATGACTAAGAATATTGAGCATTTCTTTAAGGGTTTCTTGGTCATTTGTGCTTCCTCTTTTGAGAACTCTCTGTTTAGATATTAGCCCTCTATTGGATGTGTAGT
>JAQHUG010000151.1:2003710-2025080 GCA_028555095.1 Dicrostonyx torquatus
CTTTGGGTTCCTTGTTGGTGGCCGATTGGTCTAGCTTCTTGGTCAGACCCTTGGGCTCCTTGTTGGTAGCAGAGTGGTCCTAGCTTCCTAGTGGTACTACAATGAACAGTCAACCCACAACAGCATTGTTTGAGTTAATTAGCTGAACACACTCTGAACCTCCCAAACAGATGGTCGATTTATATTACCAGATACACGATCAAGGGCCCTCACTGATTCTTGTCTCTGGGACGGCTCATCCATCCAGTCTTCTAAATGAGCAGATGTGGCACCTACTGGAGCAAGGACCTGATCATAAAATTCTAAGAATACCTTATACATTCTGCTCCTATCCATCTCCTCAGAGCCTGGCAGCTATTCACAAGATTAACTACACTGGGAGAGGGACGTGCCCAGCCACTTAGTGAATTACTGGTCTTTGGCTCCCAGAATGGACTGCAGTCTGCGAATCAGAATGTGGCCATCAGCGGAAAATGATGATTTGGCACAATTTCCTGTTTTGGTCCGCATCCATCTCACAGAGTATCTGATCACTCCATCCTGTTTCCAGGGTCTAATCATGTGGTTCAAATAGATGAAATTAGTCAGAATGACTGTACTGGCTCTGTCTGGTCAAGTAAGCTTAATTTTTTTCAGATGGGACTAGAAAAAGCCCTCAGAATAGTTCCCAATTCACCAGAAATAAAAACAAAACAAGCCGGGCATGCCTGTAATAGCACAGGGGGAGCATAAGCAGGAAGACTGTGAGTCTGAGACCATTCTGTCTTGAAACACCTTGAAAATTAAATCAACGAAAATAGTAAAAGTGATAGTTCTGAAACACCAGCCATTTTAAGTGCCATTGCCTGCCTCTGTGTGATCACAGTTGTTAGCTTTAGCCTCATCCCACGGATCAAAACCCCAAGTTGCAAAGAGGGTAGAAGGTGTGGTTCTGGAAAGCCTCCAACTCTCAGATCTAGGCCTCCATCGTACTTCCCAGATATGCCTAGCAGCCAGGCTCTGGCTGTGTGGTGTGTGTGTGGTGTGTGTGTGTGTGTGTGTGTGTGTGTGTGTGTGTGTGTGTGTGTGGCCATGGAATAACTGTCTGTCAATCCCCAGCAGACAGTTCCTCAAGTATTTTACCCCTGATAAGATTTCTAACAAGAGTACTGCTGAGGACTCCCCCCATTAATCGACATCATTATCGTGGGACATTCTATTCCGCACTTGCCTTCTGCTTGAAGACTGATTATGGGGCCTGCAATGAATTGTGGCATAATCTTCGCTAATGCATAATTAATACATGCTGATTCAATTAGTCAGAACACCCCACACACAGTTTTTCTTGCTAAAAATTTACATTTATATTAGAAAATTTATAACACTGTGAGAAGGGAGTAAGAAAAAAAAATCTCCCGGAGCTCTCAAAGCCCACTTCCCTTCTTCTTATCTGGTGTGTTGTCTCTAGGCACCCGATGGCTTCTCAGCTCTCAAGTGCTGCAGGGATGGAGACAGGGGCCCCTGACTACCGTGGCTTGGCAAGGAGCTGCTTTCCTGCAAATCAGCAATGAGCCAGCTCACCCAGACAGACCTCGTTCACGCCCATGCCCAAGCAGCTCTCTCATCACGTTTCAAATTCTTCCTGAGTGTCTCCTTGGCATGGCATTTTCTTCTCTCACACACAGGCTGCTCACCTCATACTCAGAGATACAAAACTTCCCGATCCATCTTTTAAAATCTTAATTGGTGCCCTCCATCTCTGTGTAAGTTCTTTGACAATTTCATGTGTGTATATATTGCATTCCGTTGCTCTCCCCCATATCCTATCTTCTCCTCCAGCCATCAGCTTCTCCTGCCTACCTGGACCTCTTCCAGACTCCATGACACTTGTTTTTATGCTGTGACTTGTTTAGTTTAACCAGGCCCATCAGTGTGACCATGAGATTGGACGCATCCATTGGAACCTGGGAGAGTCACCAGAATACCTCTGAAGGAAACCCCTGCCCTCCTTTCCCAGTCTTTATCAGTAGCAAACAGTTTAACGTTGAGGAGTGGGACCCCAGAGGCCATCCTCCACCTATGCCCCGCAGATGGACCATTATTATTGGACTTGCTACAGTCATCTGCCAATGTTGAAACTTTGTGTTCAAAGCATTTTTGCCTTGCCCAGAAGATGTGTTCCGGAGCCCTTCTCCCTGTCTTCCAGCTTTTACATGCTTTCTGTCCTCTCTTCACAGTGTCCCCAAGCTTTGGAGCAGATGGTATACATGTCATGTTTAAGAATGAGCACTCAACTGTCACTTATTCTCAGTACCTTGTGCAACTATGAGTCTCTTCATTCTCTGCAGTTCATTGGGAAGACAGGATTCTCGAACTAACAGGGAGTGGTGATTGTCTGTGGCTATAAACTTATCTATTTAGAAGGTGGTTTGGTGCTAACATCAATTTAGATAAGCAACAGAATTAAGGTTCCCCTTAGGGACTGTGACTTTCTGCACTATGGGTTTGTTTGAGTGAGTTTACAGTTCTGGGCTTGGATTGCCTCATGTAGAGTCAGCCTCAAATCTAATCAGAAATGTGTCCAGCCAGAAATCTGTCCAGCCCATCCTTCTTGTTCTGTTTCCTTCTTTCCACTTGTTCTCTCCACTCTTGTCCGCACCCACTGTCTTAAAGCAGTGTTAGTACAGGCCTTAAGAGAGAACTTGGGGCACTCCCTATCATGATAACCCTTTGAAATTGTAGGCTGCCAGTAAACCTTTTCTTCTATAAATGGCTATGGTCATGCTGTCTTATCTCAGCGATAGAAAAATAATGAAGACAGAAATTGGGACCAGGAGTGGGGTATTGTCATGACAGGCCGGACTATGCTGTTTTAAGTAGGGGACTGTACCATGAATTCTAATGGGTATTAACAATAAAAACCCAGAGTCAGATATAGGGGTTAATGTTGAAGATCAGAGAAGCAAAGCAGCCAACCACTAGAGAGTTCTTTTATCTCTAGCAATGCTCAGACCGAAGGGTGATCCTGTCTCCAGACTATATCTCCAGACTCCATCTGTCTCCACCAAACCTCAGACTGCAATGAGTTCCTGTCTCCTCCAGCCTTATATTCCTCTCTCTGCCCAGCCATATCACTCCTGTCTTCACCTCCCTGGTGCTGGGATTAAAGGCATGCTCCACCACTGCCCAGCTGTCTCCCAAGTCTTGGGATTAAAGGTATGTGTCACCACTCCTTGGCCTCTAGTGGCTTGGCTCTGCACTCTGATATTCAGAGAAGTTTACTTGTTAAAATAAAAATAAAATATCACTACAGGGGACATGGAAGGCTTTGGAGCTTGGTCTGGAAAAGTGGTTGAACACTTTCTATGGGTTAAATGGGCCATCCTGGTATGAGTTTGGAAGAAAGTAGTGCTGTGAGCAATGTGGACTGTGGAGGACCAGCTCAAGGGGTTTTAAAGGGACACAGTGTTAGCAACCCTGTTTTTGTGATATTCTGGCAAACAATGTAGCTGCTTTCTGCCTTTGTCCTAAAACTTTGACCAATGAAAAATTGAAAGACAACAGATTAGTAGGTGGAACAGATCTTAAGACAGCCTAATACTGGCTTTTTTTAATCTATAATTAAAAAAGAGCATCCAGGACACAAAGAAATACAAAGTGTCGGGGCTGGAGAGATGGCTCAGCTGTTAAGAGCACTGGCTGCTCTTTCAGAGGTTCTGAGTTCAATTCCCAGCACCCACATGGTGCCTCACAACCATCTGTAATGAGATTTGGTGCCCTCTTCTGGCCTGCAGGCAGACCACTGTATACATAATATATAATTTTAAAAAAAGAAATGCAAAGTATTTAGTTTAGAGCCAAAAGGAACTCTGGGAGATTTTAATGTTGTAGTCAAAGCTTGTGCTAAAAAGATAGGAGAGACCCATGAGAAATGGATTAAAGGAAGGTGTGCCCTCAGGTGAGACCCTACACAACTGCACTTCCAACTTGAAATAAGGAAATGCCTGAGGAATTTTCTGGTCCTAAAAGGCAACAACAAAGGAAAGTTTATGCAAATGTGATTCAAGAAGGGGGCGGGGAATGGACGGATTGAGGGACAGACCTGCTGCTGTTTCTAGTTTGGGAATCATGAAGGATATATAAATAAAGGGGCTGTGGAAGCTTTCTCTGTGATTAAAGAGAGTTGTTGGGGCCAGGTTGTGGCAGCTGAGTCCCTCCATGAAGGCCCTGAGAGATCATTGTGTGAGACTGTCCAAGTGAAACCTGGGTTGCACTGGAGACACCAGGATATTGGAGGCACAGAGTCATGAGACAACTGCCAAAAAGACCTGAAGACAGGGAGTGGACCCCAACTCCAGAAGGCTGGCATTAGCAGACATGTTTGACATCAGACATGGAACTGCAGGATTTGGAGCTCCCCTGCTCGGTTCAGGTCTTAGCTTTGGTCCAGTATTTTCTCACTATATCCCCAGTCCTCCCTTTTGGGATGGTAATGTATATTCTATGACAATTTTTTTTAATTTTGTACTTTTATATTTTGATTTTACTGGGCACGGGGGTTACATTTAAGAGAGTGTCTTGAGTCTCAGAAGAGACTTGGACTTTTAAACTATGTTGACACTGAAAGACTAGTGGGACTTTTGAAGTTGCACTAAACACATTTTTCATTATGTTATGCCCATGAGACTTTGGGGGCCAGGAAGTGGAATGCGGTAGTTTGATGGATAATGGCCCCTATAGGTCATTTATTTGAATACTAGGTTCCTAGTCTGTGGACTATTTGGGAAAGACTAGTAGGTGTGTCCTTGTTGGATGAGGTACATTGCTGGGAGCTGTACTTTAACCAGTTGCCTCTTAGAGGCTCTCTTCATTGTGCCAAGTCTCAACTTCTTTGCATGACCCCTTCAGGTCTGGGCCTTCAACTGCCACTGAGGTTACATTTTCACCAATGGCCTCACACAATGGCCAAGCCTCAGCTGACGCTCTCCACGACGCTGCCAGCACCAAGTACAGCCTTGGCTCCTTCTGGAACAAAGCTTGTGTGTGCTGCCACGAGCAAACACTTGCTAGAGGATTTCACCTCAACAATGTTGGTCTCTTCTCAATCACTGCTAATTTCTTAGCTCCAGCTAATCAGCATCAAATGTCCCAGTAATGAAAAGATTTCTCTTCAGTGTTGCTGATCTCTTTTATTAATTATGGCTGGCTCTTCATCCCAAGCTGACAGAAACAACAAAAATTTCAATTCAAATTAACAAACAGCACCAGGAGGTGGTGGTGCACTCCTTTAATCCCAGCACTCAGAAGGCAGAGGCAGGCAAATCTCTGTGAGTTTGTAGTCAGCTTGGTCAACAGAGTGGGTTCCAGGACTGGCTCCTAAGCTACATAGAGAAACCCTGTCTTGAAAAACCAACCAACCAAACAAGCAAACAAAAAACCAACATAGCGAACAAGCACAACAGAGTCTTTAAACTTCCCTCTGCAACTTCACAAGCCAGGCCTCCATCTTCTTAATTGCTCTCAACATTCTTGTCTTCCAGCCTCCTACAGAATAGCTCGCTGAATTCTCAATACTTAATGGCATTTCCAGCTCAAACTTTCAAAGTTCTTCCACAGTCCATCCAAAACATGGTCGGGTCACAGCAATACCACACTCCTAGTGCCAAGTTATCTTAGTTAGGGTTCTTTTTCTGTGACAAAACACAAGTTTTGACCAAAAAACAAGTTAGGAGAAAAGGGTTTATTTCTCTCAGATTTGATATTGCTGTCCATCACTGAAGGAAGTCAGGACAGGGATCTGGAGGCTGATGCAGAAGCCATGGAGGGGTGTTGCCAACTGGCTTGCTCATCATGGCTTGTTCAGCCTGCTTTCTTCTAGAACCCAGGACCACCAGCCCAGGGGTATTCTTACCCACAATACGCTGGACCCTCCCCATCAATACTAATTAAGAAAATGCCTTATAGCTGGATCTTATGGAGGTATTTCCTCAATTGAGGTTTCTTTCTTTCAGACAGCTATAGCATGTGTCAAGTTGACATAAGACTAGCCAGCATAGTTAAATGTGGAATAAGTTACATGTATCATCTTTGTACTAAATTTTCAGTAAGACTTTGGGCATGGGATATAGCTAGTTATCCACCATACAGAATGAGAAATAGAACATCTCAGAAGTTCCTGGAGCATCTTCTCTTTTCCATGGGTGACCACTTTCTAGTCTCTGTCACCATGAGTGGCACTGCATGATGAAGGATAGTACTCCATCTTTGATGCACACTGTCTTCTAACCAAGTATTGATACAACTAGGGGATCTCTTTGGTCATGGACCCTGTATTGATTTTCTATTAGCGTTGTAACAATTTGACATGAACTCGGTAGTGCAAGACAAGAAATCAGATATATACAGTTAGTTTTAGGACTATGTTCCTTCCAAAAAGAATTGGTATTCTGTCCAGTTTCTAACGTATGCTGTATTGCTTGGTTCACAGTCCTTTCCTCTCTGTTCAAGGCTTTGGGTCTGGGTTTTTGTTACGTAAGAACGTCTATGTTTTAAGAACTCATAACGATATTGGACCCAGTAGGTAATCCAAAATAATCTTTCCATCACAATTTCTTAATTACGAGTCCTTTTTAAAATCTTATTGTTTTGCTACACAAGGTAACAAATTCATAGGCTCTGAGAATTAAATTGAAGATATCTCTGGGAGAGCATTATTTATCTGAAAGCCTTTTCCTATTCCCTGTTACAAAGCGGTCCTACTCAACTGAGGGCAATTTTTTTTTTCTGCAGAGGATATTTGACAATAATTAGAGACATTTTTGGCTGTCACAATTGATGGGCAGAGGACAAGACTACTGGTAAACAGTCCTCAGTGTACAAGACAGCATCGCACAATGGATTATCTATCCCCAAATGCCAGTAAGGCTGAGACAGAGAAACTGCTTTAAACTGAGGATCTTAAGGAGGTTTATGACTGGCAGGTGGGGAATGTAACTTTTATCCTTAGATGGATGTCTTCCCAAGGCTGTCTTCAGAGTCCTGAAGGGAAACAAATTTGGTCCTAGAATTAATCTCAGCTAAACCAGAAGGGGAAGGGGTGAAGAATGTGGTGGTGTGTGTGTGTGAATGTGTGTGGTGGTAAATGTGGAACCTGAAAATACTTGTCAGGTCGGCCTCTTCTCCTATACTCTTATGTGAAAAGACTGTTTGGGACAGAGCTCCGAAAGAGCATCAGGGCATTCCAGAGAAGAGGCAGTCGCTTATGATTCGGGGCGTGTGAATCAAGCTAGAGAAAGACAATGAAAACAAATCCCCTAGACCCGGATGCTCATAGATTCTTCACCCCACCACACAGGTTCGAGAATCATTAGCTAGAGATGAGCTTTAAATACTTAAAGCCGTATGTATATTATTTAAAGTTTTGTCAAAGGTCACCAAGCAATAAAATCAGAAACAGAACAAGGAAGAAAAAGTATTTTGTGCTCTGGTGTGATTCTGGTAGATTCTTTTTATTATGAACTGGCGAATGTATTATTTGTATATTTAAAATTATTTAAAATTTATTTTGAATAATTTAAAATATTTAAAAAATTTCAAATCCCTGTGATTGTCACTATCCAGCACATCTTTATAAATGAGTTTCCTTCGCTTATAATTCGAGGAAGAGTTGGAGGCAACCCACATGTCAACAGCGGAGAACTTTAAATACATTATGATATATCTGAGCCACTGCAGTTATTAAAATAATGGCCTTATTGAAAACAGTGTAGAAATACAAAAAATGTTAGGAAAAATGTCAAATAAAATGTATGTATGCTTTATAAAATTACTGCTATTGAAAAAAGAAGTCTCAAAGTGTTACCCCAGTGACAATATCCCTTGTGTTAGCACTATGGGGATGCAGAAGATGCTTAATAACTGTTTCTATACCCTTAGCCACCTCCCCTCTGCTCCACATGTAAAGGTACTCTTATGCTGGGAAGGCAGTTTCTCTCAAAAAGGGTAGGAATACATTAGTTTTAGATGCCCAAGGAATGTGGAGGCTCACAGCCCTGGCTGCTGCTGTTTGGAGAGAGGCCTCTGAGGCTTCCGAAGCAGGAGATGGGAATTTACACGGGAGCAGCTTCTCAGCTTATGTTTCTTAATAGAAGGAAAGAAAGAAACTTAGATAAAATGTAGATGCTTGTGTATGTGTGTGTGTGTGTGTGTGTGTGTGTGTGTCTGCCTGTCCGACTGTCTTTTATGTGAGTGTTGGTGTTACACAGTAGAATGTTACCACATTCAGGAAGATCAGTGTGGCACTGGCTCCTGAGAGAAACTTAAGACCCCCTGATCTGAACGAAGCCTGGGCTCCAACAGTCCTGTGATGGATTTGAATGGAATAAAGATCAGAGATAATTTAACATAAGAATGCAAAAGAATCTACGTTGATAATTCTTTTTATCAATGATGGGCAAATAGGAGACACTGAAGACCATCCAGGACCATCCGTGCCTCCTGTCGTGTCTCTTGATTCGATCTTACACTTGCTCATCTCGAGACAATGATGAGACTTGGTGTCTGCCACTCCACTTCCTGAGCACCTGGTTAGGTTATCCATTAGGAAACCAGCCTAGGTGAAAAGCAAGCTGCAAGATTTGTCAAGTATAGAGCAGCCCTTGAGGAAGTCCTCAAAGAAATTAAATCTTTTATATTTGAATCCGGGCCCAATTTGTGGAGAATCCCAAAGGAAGCAGGGTGGACTCACAGGCAAGGACTCAAGTGACGTCAATGAGAGCACCTCGTGTGTCCCCACCAGGGAGCAGTGGCTGCAAGGTTGGACTGGATTAGGTCTGCCCTCCGGTGGACATGAGACTTGACTGGAACCCTCCCCTCTCTGAAAGGAGCCAAGTGGCACTGACCAGCTGTCACACACAACAGTGGCCATTGGGTGTGAGCTGCCCAGAAAGCGGTATTTTCTTCCTTCCTTTGGGCTTTGTTCAGGGTTATTCGGGGGAAACTGCAAAAGAAGAGGACCACAGAATTTAGTGGTAATTATGCAGGCTCTCTAGAAGGACAAAGTAAAAAATGTGGTAGCTTTGCACCTGGTGGAGAGAAGCATTTCCCAGCTGAGAGTCCTGTGCAGAGTTCAGAGGGGCCATAAATAGGACCTGGGAGGAAGCGGGTTGGGTAGGAGACCCAGACAACTGCAGGAGGATCCTGGGGGAGCCGGGACAGTTAGCATGAGAGGCTTTGTAGAGCTGGGAAGAAATTCAGATGGAGAAAACTCGAGCAAAGCATACCCAGCTTTGTCTCGTACTGCCTGGCTACCAGGCCCCGCCTGTGTGGACCGGATGCTGCCGGGTAAATACCTTCAAAATATCACTGAATGCCATCCCATCCATCCTGTATCTCTTGTCGTGTCTGCCCTTTCCCCCCACTCAGACAGTAACTGGATCACTTGGGAGTGTTTGTCTCAGACAAGGGTTATTGCGGCAGAAAAAAAGATAGGGAAGAAATATGGTTTAAAAATGAAGCTTCAGACACTTGGGCCCCAAAGGCAATCAGGAACTGAAAACTGAAGCTAGAGCTAAATGCTGGGAGTGTGTGGGCAATCATCGGGTACCACCCTGGCATCACGAGTGGGGACACAATGCAGGTGGTTAGTGTAGGATGATGGAGGGAGCCCTGGGCTGTTTCGCCACTCCTCTCCAAGAGGCATCATGATAGAAGCCCCTCTAACCGAGAGCATTTGAGGGCTTGGGGCCCCTGCAGACCTCAGGAGCTCTCGTGAATTCGTAGTGGCTCAGGAGACAATCCAGGGTATTGGGGGCAGGAGGGGACAGGCAGGTACAGTGTAATAACTGTTTATATTTGTTTTGTGTTCACACATAATGGAGCACACATTTAACAGCTTAAAACGCCGCTTGCTCACTAGCTCACAGTTCTGTTTTCTTGAGGCCTGGTACAGCAGGGCTGGATGCTAGGCCCGACATCATGAGACAGATTTAAAGGACTGGATGGCTAGGATGAGCCATTGCCTTGAGACTCTGGGGAGACACACACCCACAGCCATTCTTGGCATATGCATGTACATTGTAGTAGTGCCTGCGGTCATAGGATTATGGCCCAGAATGTTCCTTCTGGTGACCAGCCAGTGACCCTCTCAGGCCAGCCTTGAGGCCATCCCTTTTCCTTACTGTGCATTCTCTTCCATTTTAACACTCAATTTCTATTTCCTAATCTGCGATGGATGGGCCTTCTGACAACAAAGCTGGTGCCCGTTCAAAAGCCAGTTTGTTTGGGATGTCTGGTCTCCAGGATGCCTTTACTGACTTTGTTCTGAGACAGGATGTCACATAGTCCAGGCAGACCTTGAACTTACTATGTATCCAAGGCTGGCATTACCACCTGATCTTCCTGCCTCTACCTGCCAAGTGTTGGGATTACAATTGTGTGCCACCACACAGACTTTATGCTGTGCTAGGGATCGAACTCAGGGTCTAGGCATGCCAGCAAGCACTCTACCAATGGAGCTTCATCTCCCAGCTCTCAGAGCGCCTTTACAGTAGCTCTAGGATAGGTATTTACTTGACTAACTGGGAGAAGGGGTGTGTGTGTGTGTGTGTGTGTGTGTGTGTGTGTGTGTGTTTAAGGGGCAGAGTATCCTAGGCCATCCTCCTCTTTTAGAATTCTGCCTCTCAAACCACGATTCTGGAGGACAGTCACATAAAATTGATGTCACAAGCCCCTAAGAAGCACTGCAGGACAAAGGAAGAACACTGGTCCTATTCCTTCTATGTTGTGGGCCCAGTAAGCAGGCACAGGGCATGCTAAGGTCATCTAGCCAATTGAAACTGCCCAAGAACACCTCTAGAACCTAGTGTCTCTGGGCTGTCCTCCTCTCCGCTAGGTCCTGGGCACACTGCACTCAATGTGCAGGATTTCCCACAGTCCATCAGGCTCCTGGGGGAAACCCAGGGCTCAGAGTCAGACTTTAGGGTGGAGCCCTGAAGGCGGCAGCTCCCCTAGGCCGCCTCTGAGCCCAGACCACGGGCAGAAATCAGACAAACTGTGCATGAGTCTCCACTTTCCCAGACAGGGGTCCTTCAGGGCAGCACATTAAGGGAGTTCCGTTTTGTAAGGAAAGCTGGACCAGCACGCAAATGGTGCTCCCGTCACCCCCGGCTTCTGCCCATTGCTCAGCTGGCAGCATCTCAGGACAGCCGCATCAGGTCTTTCTGGGCACGGGCTGCTAGTGTCAGTGTAGGAACTTACAGCACATCTGCGTCTTGTCCAGCACTACAGGTACAGGAGGTCCAAACACCTGGAGATGGCACCAGGCTTACCCGAGGGTAGGAATCACTGGGACCAGAATGATGACTTTGTACTTTGTTGAGAAAAACTGTAGAGGTGTATGAAAGATTCTGATGAGAGCCAGTCCTGTGAGCAGCTGTAACGCTTTCAGTGAAACCAAAACGCTAGCTTACTTTAAAAGTAAGTAATAGTATACCAAGAAGCCCTGGGTCTCGGCATCTGCTCCCTGCTTTCCCCTGAGTGAGCAGTCTGTGCAGGGGAAACAGGAGAGAATCTCTGGCCCCCAGGCACTCTGGACATGTAGGGAGCCCTGAGTGGTGGAGGCCAGGCAGTGTTCGTCAGCTTTGTCCTTGGAACTGATCCCAGATCCAGCGTCTTCCCTCCATCTTTACTGTACCCTTCCAAAGCCAGGTGCTCCTTGCTTCCTTTCTGCCTAAATTCTAATGATCCATCTCCTGTAGCATCTGTAAGATACATAAAATAGATCACACAGCCCGGATAGAGCCAACAGCCCCAAAGCCCCAATAGATGCAACAGAACAGCCCAACAGTCTTGACCCTCCCCGGCCGCCTTCCCAGAGGACATAATCTGTCTCTACTGAGGAAACTAGCATTGGGCTCCTTTGATTGTGCCAAACCATGAGCTGAACCTCTTTCTTGTAGCGCAATTTCTAATTGGTCTTAATAACAAAAACCAGATATTACGGGGTTAAAGCTAAAAAGTAAGCGAAGCAGAGCAGCCAGCAACAAGTTCTTACCTCTACAAAATCCTCAGACCAAACGGGGTATCCTGTCTCTACAAACCCTTAGACTGAATCCTGACTTCGCCTGCCTTATATCCGTCTCTCCACCCAGCCATATCACTTCCTGTCTCCACCTTCCTAGTGCTGGGATTAAAAGTGTGAACCACCACCACTCAGCTCTGTTTCTGTTTGAGACCAAATGAATCTCGTATAACCCAGGATGCCCCTGAACTCACAGAGATCTATCTGCCTCTGTCTCCCGAGTACTAGGATTAAAGGTGTGTGCCACCATCATCTGGCCTCTGTGGCTAACTAGTATGGCTAGCTCTACACTCTGATCTTCAGACTAGCTTTATTTTTTCAAGCACAAACAAAATATCACCACACTTTCTCACTTATGCTGTTATGCCTTCCTATCTTCAACAATGTTTTCTGCATTAAGAAATACAGTTTACATGCAGTAAAATTATTTGTCTCCTTAGATGCATATTTTAATTAATTTTGACAAATACATACTTACATAACCATTACTTCATGAGGTGTAAAATATTCTCATTATTTGCAAATTTCTCTCATACCATGCTCCTCCCTTCTTTCCCTTTTTCCTTCCCTATAACAACAAGTACTTTTGTCTTAAATGTTTTCTTTGCTTCTTTCACTTAGCACAATGCTCTAGAAAGAAAGCCATGCTTTCTATGACCCCTTCTCATTCCCTTTTAGTAGAATAGTATCCCATCACACACATGTACCAAGGTCACCACTCATCCTTAGGATGAAGTAGTGTTCCATCACACACATGTACCAAGGGCACCACTCATCCTCAGTACAGAGTAGTATCCCATCACACACATGTACCAAGGTCACCACACATCCTCAGTACAGAGTAGTGTTCATCACACACATGTACCAAGTTCACCACACATCCTTAGTACAGAGTAGTGTTCATCACACACATGTACCAAGGTCACCACATATCCTCAGTACAGAGTAGTGTTCATCACACACATGTACCAAGTTCACCACTCATCCTTAGTATGAAGTAGTGTTCCATCACAAAATGTACCACAGTTCACCATTCGTCTTCAAAGGGACATTGCAGCTGCTTCTAGTTTTCATTTTTATAAATATAAAAATGACTTCTCAGTATGACGTTGAGGGAACATACAATTTCATTTCTCTTGAGTAAAAATTCTTATGGGCATCATTGCTGAAAATTACGATATGTGTATATTTAGCATATATTCTTATGTGACATACTAATTTTCATTGCTGCTAGCAGTGTTCACAGTTTTCAGTTGTTAGAAATTTCTGCTAGTTCTTTAAATTGCATAGTAGAGTCCCAGATTTTTTTGGTTTGTATGAATGGGTGGAGACATGCCATGCACACATGTGGAGCCCATAGGACAGCTTTTAGGAGTTGCTTATTTCCTGTTATATTTATGTCAGTTTTAGGATTCAAATTCAGGTTGTCAGACAAGTGATTTTCCCTGCTGAACCATCTCATTGGCCCTGGAAGTTGTTCAATTGTATTCTATAGGTTGGTTTTGTGCTAGCTAGTTTTATGTCTACTTGACACAAGCTAAAGTTATCTGAGGGGAGGGAACCTCAATTGAGAAATTGCCTCCAGATTGGGCTGTATGCAGGCAATTTTCTTAATTAGTGTCATATAGGCATTTTCTTAATTAGTGATTGGTGAGGGGTGGTCCAGCCCTTTGTGTGAGGAGATATCCCTGGCCTGGTGGTCCTAGGTTTTATACAAAAATCAGGCTAAGCAAGCCATGAGAAACAAACCAGTAAACACCACCCTTCTGTAGCCTCTGCATCAGCTCCTGCCTCCAGGTTCCTGCCCTGCTTGGGTTCCTGTTCTGACTTCCTTCCGTGATGGATTGTGACCTGGAAGTGTAAGCCAACTAAACCCTTTCCTCCCCAAGTTGTCCTTGGTCCTAGTGTTTCATCACAGCAACAGAAACCCCAAGACGGGTGTATACTTTACTTTATTTCCTTAATGACTGTTTTTCTGTGGGTCTCATCATTGGTTAAGTATCTCTTCGAATATTTTACTCATATGTAGTGTGAGTATTGAATGAGGGCTCTTTGTGTATTCTGCATTGTACCATTTATTTGGTGATCATTTTCCAAGTATTTCTTCCTGTCTCCTATGTTATCTGCTAGAAATTTTCCAGTTTCCATTTTTACATTTATATCTGGACTCAACTGTGAGCTGATTTGTGTGGCTGAGGTAAGATCTGCTGTTTATGGGACTTTGGTTTGTTTGCAAATGGATGGTTAGTTGCCGGCATCACTTACTGGGAGGCTGTTGTTTTTGTAATGAGTTCATGACATCATCACTGAAAATTCAGTTGAGCTCGTGCGTGGGGGGGGCTCTCTCTGGACTCTAATTAATCTACCCTATCCCATGGTCATGATTAATGTTGCTGTGAGGAGGACCTGGAAACACACAGTGAGAGAGGCACAATTTGTTCTCCATACAGAGTTATTTTTGCTATTGTCAGTCCTATGTTTTCACGTACAAATTTTATTCCCAATTTGTGGATCTTTACCAGGAACATCCCATTGAGAATGTGATTGAAGTTGTATTAAATCTGTTAGGAAATGGAGTCTGTAGTTAAAATCCTCCCACAAAGAAAGACTTCAGGTCTAAATGACTTCGATGGTGAAAATTAACAAGCATTTAAAAAAAAAAAAAGCCATAACACCAATTGAAAGCAAGATTTCCCAGAATATAAAAGAGGGAATAGGTTCACACTCACCAACAGGATGCCGAGTATTCAAAAACCACAATATTATAGAAGATAAAGGAAGCTAAGGGCCGATAGTCCTCAATATAGACACAGAAACTCTTCATCAAATAGACGGTTTAATCTGGCCTTGAATCCTGTTGTTTCCCCAAAGTTTCCCGAAGTGGGTGTAAATACTAGTGAGGGTCACCTCACGACAGCTGGGCAGCAGGGGTCCTGGTCAGTCCCTCATGACTACAGTGGTCTCCATTTACTGCCCCTCACCTGTCCATTCTTTCAAAGTCACTGGATGTGGAGTTAGGAAAGATGACTTAAAAGGTCACGTCACATCCTCCTGTGTAGGTCACATTCCTTCCCATTGTGCCTTTTCCTGACCCGCACCCTGCTGCAGCCCATCCTTTACTTTCATACCAACTGCTCCACACTTCTTTCCCTTTTACTATCTGCCAACTTCTTACAGCTCCATTCAGCCTGCCACTTCCCACAGTGGCTGCCTCTCTCAAGGCCAGGGGCCTTGCTGGCTCATGTCTTGGACAACAAATATGTATATGTTTATATACACATATATACATGAATTATTTTATATGATTATATATTATATGAAATACAATAATATGCATATAATCCTTTTCTGTATTTAGTTACCTTTTAACACTTCATCCGACACTCCCCTCCAGCCCCAGCCTATTAGTGGTACTTGGTGCTTCCCTGATAGGAAAAACTGAGGCTGTGTTGGCTAATCTTATGTCAGCTTGACACAAGCTAGAATCACTTGAAAGGAAGAACCCTCAATTGAGAAAAATCCCTTCATAGGATCCAGCTGTAGGGCATTTTCTTAATTAGTGATTGATGGGGAAGGGCTCAACCCATGGTGGATGGTGCCATCCTTGGGCCGGTGGTCCTGGGTTCTATAGCAAAGCAGACTGAGCAAGCCAGTAAGCAGCTCCCCTCCATGGCCTCTGCATCAGCGCCTTCTTCTAGGTGCCTACCCTGTTTGAGTTCCTGTTCTGACTTCCTTCACTGAGGAACAGTAACTTCCTTTTTGGTCATGGTGTTCCATTGCAGCAATAGAGACCCTGACTAAGACAGAGGCCATTAGGCAATCTTGCTGGAGTGACTTCCCAACTGGCCACAAGTTCAATGATGTCGGGACACACAATCTCTGGAGGCATAAGTTGTTGGAGCAACAGCAGACATTCAGATTTGAACAATTTTCAACAAAGATTGGAATCTCTCTTCCATCATAGGTTAATAAAAACAGAGGCCGACCAGTTTATTCCTTTGTGACAGAGGGAACGCCTCTTCCTGGACGGTAGGACAGGTGAGTTTTCCAGAAACCCTTCTGCAAGAGCAGGGTTCCCCAACCTCAGAGCACCTTTCTCTGCACACACTTCTCTGTACATGCAGACAAGATTTAGCCTTTGTCACCAGTTCTGTGGAAACAGACCTTTGGGAAGCCCTGCAACATCTTACTCCGCTGCCGCTGTCGGGTATCACGAGCTGGTTTTCGCTGCCACTGTCGGGTAGAATGAGCTGGTTTTCTTTGCTCTTGCCTCACAAGCTTGCATTTTCTGCTAGTGTTGAGGGAATATGGAAGCTGACTCGTTAGCTCGCACTCGGGGTTGGGGGAGCGCATTATGAGGCAAACACAGCTTTCCCCTTCTCCCCTTCTCAAGCCTTAGGGGGCTTCATGCTCCCTTCCCACCTCCCTTCATTGAGCTCCGCTCCTCTTTGGGCTTTTTGTTCTCTGAGCCCACCCGTCCTTTCCCCACCCCTGTTCCTAGCGGCACTGTAAAATCCTTCCTAGTTTAACTGAACGGTTCCCCTTTGCAGCCTCCTTTCTGCCCCTCTCCTCACCACGCCAGCATCCGGAAAGACAAGTCTCTGTTCCTGTCCTCATTTCCTTACCTCCTCCTGACTCCCAGGACCCCGGGCTTACTGACTTCACCCTAAAACACTCTGGTGTTGTCCCTCAGGGCTTCCCGTTCCTCAGAGTTGGGTGATGGTCTGGTTACTTTAGTGCCATAACTAGAGCTGGCCATGGTCGTTGTAGATCCTTGGTTGGATGTCCTTTCTGGGTGGCTAGAAGGTGGAGTTTTAGGTTCCTGCTGTGAGTGGGTGTCAAGCAAGCTTGATGTCTGAATAAAAAGGCTAAGCAAGAGAGACATTGCTCTCTGCTCTAAAAGCATTGGGCTTAGACAGACTAGACTCGACATCCCCCTCTTCTGGGTTTCAGGGTTTGGACTCAGAGAATAACTACGCCCATGGCTCTCTTTGGTTTCCAGCTAGCTGACTGCAGCCCTGGCACTGAGCCCTCTGTATATGAGCCAGCTCTCTATTGTAATTCTCTTGCTTGCTTACTCGCTTGACTCTAGAGGGTGAACCTCCTTTATTTCCTATGGCATACACCCAGACACGCAGATGTACTGAAGCATACAGACATATATAGACATATATAAACCATACATACACAAAACACACATGCAGAGACACACAGATACTCACACATAGGCAGATAGACTCAAACACAGGCAGTAAAACACATATGCAGACAGACACACATGAACACAGACATATAGACCTCTACATATTCAGATAGACACAAATGCACTTAGACATACATACAAAAGCATACATGTGAATAGATACACAGAATCATACAAAGACACAAACACAAGCAGATAGACACAGACATACGCATACACATACAGGCAGACACAGCCATACACAAATACAGAAATGCATGCAGATAGACACAAACACAGGCAGGCACACAGGCACAGAGACATACACATGCATACAATCATGTGTAGACACACACAGAGAATCACTAATTTTTTTCGGCTTCTCTGGACTATCTAAACTAATCTGGACAGGTTCCGCATCTGTCAGAGCCCGCTGTGGTTTCTCCAGGTCCTGGAGTCCCTCTGCGTCAGTTTCCAGTCCGTCATCCAGATATAAGGGGCACTTTCAGCTATCACTGCGATAATTTTCTGTGTTATCGGATATGATACTTTCCCCAGGAGCTGTTTTTCCATTCTTCCCTTACTCCCACATCCCATCAAACCCCAGGTCAGTGTCCCTGGCAGAGGAAGCCTTGCCAGTCTCTGGCTCAGTCAGGTCCCTAAGTTCCCTTCATTACTGCTTCTCAGAGTCATTGAGTATTGTCAGCTCTTTCTTGTCTGTCTCAACATTGAATTATTTTTTAATGATGAGGACTTTTGCTGCAAGTTTTTCTCTCCCTAGCATCTAGGGCAGACTTGGCTCATGTGGAGTGTCTGCAGTTCTTGGTTCAGTGAGGGAATAGTTGGTGATATTTCAGTCACTGAGAGAACATGGAGATGAGCTAATGCCCACAAAGGGAGGTGGGAAGAAACTTCAAGGGTCCCACATCCTCCGGTTTCCTTTGCTAATCTATCTCTTAGCCTGTGGTGGGGCTGGTATTTTTGAAGAGAGATTAGTCATTTAAATTGTCTCCCTTGGGAGGACTATGGTAAGGAATATTTGGCATCTAAAACCTCTCTACCCTGCTGTACTGACTCCAGACTCTCTAGTCTCTAAGCCCTGGCGAGTTGTCTGTTTAGCCCCAGATCCTCAGACATCCTGAATCTACCAGAAATGCAGTTCAAACTAGAGCTGACTTCTCAACCCTCCCAGAGAAGCAGTTTGGGTCCCGACTACAGACAGGTGAGCTACTGAAGTTAGGAGGGCCAATGCTTTCATCAGCTCTATCCCTGGGCCGTGTTCTTTATCATGCTGTGTAATCTCTTCATCTGCTTCGCTGCCTGCCTGAAGAATCACTGAATCCTGTGACTAACCCACTCCCTTTATAACCGAGGATGGACAAAGTGCCCAAGACTGCGATCCTTGGGCTGACTGGATGCTGAGAATTCACAGTGAAATAGTTCTGTATTTCAGCAGTATGACATTCCTGGATTGCATTGCTAAGACCAATGAGCAATACTATTTTTCCTTCCCTTTCACATGGGCTTTCTGGAGCCCTCCTGTCCTCAACCCCAGTGGACTGCCTGCCACTTAACTAAGCGGATCCCAGTTGTCATAATCCCAACACAACAGACTGAAGTGGACAGAATGAGGGGGCACAGTGATGGGGTGGAGGATTCCGGCAAGGCTGTTACTTGGGATTGGTGAGCACACCTTCCAGTCCTGCTACCTCAGCTTGGTCACACATGGTTCTCTTTTCATTGTCACCACCCCATAGGGTTCCTTCCCCTGCTTTGGTGCTGATGAGGCCATGATCTGAAGATGTGGATTCACATAGGAAAACAGACGTAAAGCAGGGTGGTCCTTGTCTTAGTCAGCCCAGCACCTTGATGACTCAGAAACAAGGTGTGTCCCTGAGAGTCTCCTGTGCTGGAACTGCTTCATCTAGATGGGGTAGGGTCTTAAGATTTGCCTCAAGCTGTATTGCTATAAAATATTCCAATGATTTATTACTAGAAAGAGCATAAAAAGCTCAAACCCTATTCATTAAGTGAATTCATTAACAACAGCAACAAAAAAGAGCAGTATTAGAAATGGAAGCACAGGCTCCCAAGAAAAGGGCAGGGCATACACTTTCCGTCGGAACCCCTCTGTGCTCACCCCTCCCAGAACTCACAGAATATTCCAGTTGCTTTCCCTCAGAACCCCTCTGTGCTCACCCCTCCCAGGACTCACACAACATTCCAGTTGTGAGCTGTGGTAGTTTTTCCTCCACTCCCGTCCTAGCTTCTGAGTGCCCAAGAAGAGAAAAGAGGAGGCAGGAAGTTCCCAGCATGCCTTCCCCCACCAGAGGAGGTAGAGGTGCTGCCCACACTCGGAGCACTTTCTGCTTTTCCTACTGTACCCTGTCCTTCAAACTTGGAGCACTGCGCTTCACTGTGATTCCTAAGCGAGCATGGGTTGCTGCGGCTTCACAGTTTCACAAGTCATATGTTTACTTCCGCTCAGTATAAGTCACATCTCCTGATGCTGGGCACTGACACCAGATCTGAGATGACAAGCTTACATGTCCCTTTCTCCCATCCCTGCTTACCTCATGCACACTTGTGTATGGTGATGGCATTACCCAACCCTTCTGGCTGTCTGAAACTATGGGGGTCTCCTAGACTTGCTGAGGGGGACTCCTTCAGAGGGACACCCAGGTCAAAAGCAAGACCCAATTTTTTAACCTCATAATCTGAATTGCTAAAGTGTTTTTGAGTTGAAATTGTCCCATTCATAACACATCTAAAAATACAAATTTTATCCCTTAAAATGTGAAAATAAATCAAGAAAGTGAAATATGGTTCTGTCCATAGCCTGAGGACAATGTTGAGTCAGCAAGAGGGGCCCATGAGAATGTACGACACACAGAAAGATTTGCTGATGTCCAGTGTAAGGATGTAATCTGTCTTTGTGTCCTTGCCACTGATTGTGTGTGTGTGCGCGCACACGTGTGCATGTGCGTGTATGGTGTAGGTACACATAGCATATGGATGTACATATGTAGAGGTCAGAACAAAATTTCAAAAGTCCTCTCTCTCTCTGACTTGTTGAGAGACAGGGTCCCTTACTGAGCTAGAATGTCAGTTTGGCTAGGTTGTCTGGCCAACAAGTTCTTGGGATCCCCGTCTCCATCTCCCAATGCTGGGGTTACAGGCAGCTCCACCTCGCAATCCTGGGGTGACAGGCATGCTCAGTCATGGCCAGATTCTTACAGGGGTGCTGGGAATTCAAACTGAAGTCGTCTGAACCATACACATAGAACCATTTCAAAAGTCCCAAGACTTTTAAGTAGAGTGACGGGTCAAGAGTTGTATCAGGCAATATACTGCAGGTTCTTGGTGTGCCTTTGAGTGAAACAGCCTTACGCCTGATGGTTAGTGGGAAGACTATTTTTAAAATCTCAACACAAGGCCTTCCTGATCTTCATACTTTAATCCGTAGTAAGGTTCTTGACTGAGGATAAACAAGGTAGAGTTCCTATGAAATAGATGATCCGTAGTCAAGCAGAAGGGGCAAGGACCTGGTTAAGGAGTTTGGTAGTTCTGAGACATTTCTCCTAGTATGTGCACTCTGCATTGTAGACGCTGAGATGATTTGAGGTGTGATACGTGCAAGCTGACTCAAAAGAGGGACTCTGTTCATACAGCATTCCAAAAGTGAGGACGAAGGGGAAAGTAGGCCTGGGGTGCGAAGTGACAGTCATTTGCATGTGGTCCAGATGGTGTGGCCACAGTCCCAGCCACTAACTTAGTACCCGTTTACTGTAAAATAGAATTTATTTTGTTAGTTGTATGGGCTAGTTGCATTTTTATTACTACATGGTAAAATAAATGCATGCCTATAAGAATGATGAGCCACCTCAGTATCTCTGTGTGACCAAGAGGTTCACACAGCACTGAGAGAAAATAGGGAATATTCCAACAAGGCAGCAGGAGAGTACTGGGTGGCAACAGCTTTAATATACAATGTTCAGGCTAGAACTCCAAATAAAAACTTAAAAAGAAAAGCCAAACAAAACCCTATCGACAACTCAGAGACTATCTACAATTATACCAGACAGTAATCTTAAAATGCAACCATCATTTTAGTTTTACAGGATCCCACC
>JAQHUG010000151.1:2045144-2076866 GCA_028555095.1 Dicrostonyx torquatus
TTTTAAAATCGAGAGTCTGTAAAATGCCAAAACTCTTTAAAATTTTAAAGTCTCTCAACTGTGAGTTCCCAGGACAGAGTGTATTTTTTTTCTTTGGTTTTGTTTTGTGAGGCAGGATTTCTCTGTGTACCATTCTGGAACTCACTCTGTAGACCAGGCTGGCCTCGAACTTACAGAGATCTGCCTGTCTCTGCCTCACGAGTGCTGGGATTAAGGTGTGCACCACCACTGCCTGGCCAGAATGGATAGTTTATATTTTTAATTATCAGATTTAGTTTGTCTTTACTTTGGGGAAAATTCATCTACAGTCATAGTGAAGATGAATTTGTAATTTCTTACCATTTCTCATCTCATGTTCATCCATACTTTCTCATTAGATTGACTGGAGAGTCTTCCTTTCTTTGCTTCTCCCTGGAAGGGGATGACTGCCCCTGCAGAGCTCTACTGTATGTCTAGGTCTGGGAGTATTTGGTGGAAATACACTTATTTTCTTATATTTATGTTTTAGACTTTCTACTCTAAAAGAGACAAAGATGTGCAAGAGCTTATGAGGGACGAACTGGACAGGGTCCTCCTGGGTGGGTTTGTATCACTTGTCCCAAGAATCTGGTGAGACAGTCCTCAGATTCCACTGCTTCTTCATGCATCCGTGTGTGGCAGTATTTTATCATGTGCTCCAGCCTGCTAGTACCAAACTGCAGTATGGTCAGACTCCCACACAACCCAGACACCAGCTCCATCACTTGTGGGATGTAGTCAGAAGTTTCTGTCCCGCCTGATCCCACAGCCATTCAGTCCAATGGAAACAGATAGAGGCTTATATTAATTATATATAAACTATTTGGCCTGTTAGCTCAGCTTATTATGAACTAGTTCTTACAACTTAAATTAACCCATTTAATTCTTGTCTGTTTAATTTAGCTACATGGCTTGGTACATTTTCTCAGTGAGGCTTTCTCATCTTACTTCCTCTGTGTCTGGCTGGTGACTTGTGCCTCTTCCTTTCCTCTTCCCAGAATTCTCTTAGTGTGGTTGACCCACCCATGCTTCCTGCCTGGCTATTGACCAGTGTTTTATTAAACCAATACAAGTGACAAATCTTTACAGTGTACAAAAGGATTAATCCACAGCAGTGTGACTTCCGTCAAGTGAAATGAATGTGCATCCAACATTGGCCTTTTCACTGAACACACTTTCCTTGAGGTTTATACGAATTGTATATCACTATTTTGCTCTTTTTACTGGGGGGGTTGGGAAGGGGATAAATGAACAATGGTTGTCTTGACTGTTTACCTGTTGATGACATTTACTTGATTCTAGTTTGGGGTTATGGGGAAAACCCTGCTACAAACATCTTTGTAGAGTTCCAGCATGAGAAGAAATCTCAAGCTCCCTGGAACAATGCTCTAGGAAGCTCGAATGTTTTCTTACACTTTCATGTCTGCACATGGGTGTCGGGACAACTCACAGGAGTCATTGTTCTTCTTTTGTCATTGGGTCCTGAGAGTACTGGAGTTAGGCATCTGCCTTGCTGCCCTCAGGAAAATTTTAAACATCTGGCTTCAGTCCTACTCTCTGGAGTGTCTACTTCTTTTTGATTTTGCTTTGGTACAGTAAGGTTTTTCTAGGACATTGTCAATTCTGTTAAGTTTTTAATGTTCGTCAGCATGAAGATTATAATCACTCATTTGTTCAATTGCTGTTTCTGTATTTGAATTGACCTTTTCATGCCTAATATGGCTCATCCTTTTTCCTTCTTGGGAAAGTTCCTCAGGGGAGGATTTTAAATGGTGGTATTTTAAGTCTCATCAGGACTCAGCTTTCTCCATCCTGTAGATTGCTTCTCTGTGTCACCCTTATGCCAATTTATGTAAAATAGAACACATTTGAAACCTTTTTGTCCTTCACTGTACCTTTAAAATCTGTACAGTGAAGTCTCCCAGTGACCTTGCTCTGGGATGGATATTGAGACACAACACAGGGCTCTCAGCAAGGGCACTATTGGCTTCTGAGGCCAGATAATTCTTTAATGGAAGGTTCTGGTATGTGTCCTGTAATCTGCTGAGCAGCACCCCGGGACTGTGCCTAAGATGCTGTCAGTCCCCAGTTACAACACTGCCAAACATCCTAGGGGAGGGAGACAAAGCTGTTCACAATTCTTAAATTCATTGTTAGGAAACATTAAGCCCCAGAATCACCAATTTTCTAATGTGTTCATTTGAATGCTCAGCTCATGCATTTTCAGCTTCATTTCTATTGTAACCCTTTGGTTGTTTATTAAATTTGGGATGTCAGGAGATTCTGTGAAATTTATTTGCTAAACTAGCAAATTCCAGGTATCACATGTTCTTCCTGCTGCCCTTCTCAGTTGACTCTCTAGTCTTTTATACCTGCTGATCGATCCTGTAAGTGACTTCTGGTCCTTCTAGCCCAGCACCTGAAGAATGCACATTTACAACAGACACACAGTCACACACATCTTCCTAGAACATCTGCTCTCCATAAGAAATTGTAGGGTGACCGAGGTAGGACCACAAGAAAGGGTATGTAGGAGGGAGGATGGAGGAATGGGAAGAGACCAAGGAAGGAAGAACGGTGGTCTTAAAAAAGAAACTGTTTTAAGTTTCTGTGGCTACCAGAGCCACAAAGGGGAAGGCTGAATTTGACGTGGTTTATTTTTAGAAGCCCTTAGAGAGACCTGGCTGGGGTTGATGGTAGTCCCTTCTCTTACTTGGTTGCCACTAGAGAAGGTTGCAGCCTATCATTGAGCTGTTTTATGCAACTGACATTGGGAGGCTAATGCTACATGCAGTTCTCAATTGGGAACTGCTTGTATCTAGGTCCCTAAGACTATGACCTACAAGGACATCATTGACCAAATCTCCTCCTGCCTACTTCCTTTCATGAGACACTGATGACCTGCTGTCTTCCTCAGCGACATTTGGGCTACAGGAATGCCGTCATCACTCTGATATTTGTCAGGGGGCACATGGGGAAAGGTGGACAGAGGCAGGGCTATCAAGGGGCCGCTGAGAGACAAAAGTGTTGTTAGACAAAGGTGTAAATCATTCATTGGCTTTTACTCAGTTCTGGAGGAAACATTTGGTAGGCTTTTTTTTTTTCCAACAGGAAGGCAAAATCTCTGGATGTGGGATAAGATGAAGCCCCACTGACATCTGGGACATGGGGGCTAGAAGAATCTCTTCTAAAGCCACCAGTGCCTCAGCTCCCTGTGGCATTTATTTCTCTATTGATTCTGATATTCATATTTCCATTAACAAAAAATGTCTTCTCTACTGACCTTATCACTTGCCCGCCCAATGTCATCACTGCTTGCCAGAGAGAGACTACAAAAGAAACAGTTACTGGAATTACCTGATTCCTGAGCTGAGAATGGGCAAAAGGCTTAATGTGAGCCATCAGCAGCTCATTACAGGGTGTTTCTGTGTCACTTCTAAATGGCCCTGGGTGAAAGGCTGGCCTCCAGCTCTCTCACTACTAGGGAGTGGGGCTTAGTGGAAAGCAGGTCACCAGGGTATGACTTTAAAGGAGTATGATCATCTTTCTTGCTGCCATGATGTGAGCAGGCCTTCTCTGCCAGACTGCTGTGATGGTGTCCTGTGTCACAACAAGGCCAAGTCACCTGGGCCAAGTGACCACAGTAAAGGCTCTAGAACTGTGAACACAATAACCTTCTTTAGAGTTGCATCTCCTGATGTTTGTCAGAAAGCTGGCCCAGCAAAGGGTCAGAACTCACTCTGTAGAGCAATGGTGGTTCAGGAATCCACCCCACCCCCCAAATGACCTCAGACTTTAGAGATCACAGACTCTCAAAGCTAGAAGGGGCCTTTGAGATCAGTGTTATCAGGAGGCAACAAAAATGGGAAACTGTTTACAGAGTTGAAAGGGACTAGTTAGAAGGCCATTATGAGGCCATGTAGGGAGACAAGCACCAAAGCCAATGGAATGGCTTTGTGTGGATGGCACAAACCCCGGCCTGCAGAGAGCTCAGGAGCAGCAACTCCGCTCAAAGGAAGCATTCTGGCCTGAAGAATGTGTTCTGTCATCCTTCCTGTCTGTCAAGACTTAGTCTTGGGTTTCTGGTTTTTTGTAGAGTGCGGTGGGTGCTTGGAACTCCTTTCTGATCAGAACTGCACCAGTTTCTGCGGTAGAAATTCCCAGGAGAAGGTGCCAGCATGGATGGCAGGGAAACACCTGCAGAGGTCCACGGGGAGAGACGTCACATGGTTTCAGGACTGCTTTGAATAGAAACGAGTTCTCACTCCTGTATTTTCTACAAGCAACATCACAGCATCTGCCCGAGGAAGTCACCAGCCGCAGGGAGAGCATGATGCTGTGTGGGCTTCAGGTGCCACGAAAGCTCGGGATTTCCAGAGATGCTGCTCTTTCCTCATGGGGAATGGGATTCAGTCAGGGAGCCAGGGTGACAGGCGCACCTGGCCCTAGGCAGGGGATTCAGACACTGTCCCACACAGACAGTGAAGGGCTGTCAGAAGGTGCTCCAATCCAGAAACACGCAGAGGGTACCGGGTGCTGTAAGAGCACTGAGGTCAGAAGACGGGATGGGTGCTGTGATTATCATAGTATGGTGCTGGCTTATGTCACCTTGACACAGAATCGTCTGAGAGGAGGAACCTCAACTGAGGGAATGCATTCATAAGATCAGGTTGCAGGCAGGCCTGTAGGGCATTTTCTTATTAGTGGTTGAAGGGGCAGAGATGGTGGGTGGGGCCATCCTGGAACTGGCTGTCCTAGGTTCTATAAGACAATAGGCTCAGCAAGCCATAGGGAACTAGTCTCCATGGCCTCTGCATCAGCTAGCTCCTGCCTCCAGTTTCCTGCCCTGTTGAGTTCCTGTCCTGGCTCTCTTCCATGATGAACAGTGATGTGAAAGTGTGAGCCAAACAAACCCTTGCATCCCAAGTTACCGTTGTTCATGGTGTTCTACCCCAGTTAATAGTGACTCAAACTAAGACACCTAGGAAGCTGTGGGTTGCCCTGGGAACACAAAAGTAGTTACTTGGGGCGATTCTTTATTCAAGCTGAGGACTTAGGAGATAGGGCTTGGCTTAATGCAGGCAAAATAAGTGATGGAGAAAATATGGGATCACCCAAAACCTAGGTTAACAACAGCATGCAGTATTGAGATGGGCATGCAGAAACCAAGCCCTGCAAGCTGGGACCAGTCGAGCCCTGCACCAGAGTGAGTACGATGGACAGGTACCTGAGCTCCTCCACTTCAGTGTGCTTCCAATATCGGCTCCAGCCACCTTTCTCCCCTAAATTCTCATGTTACAGCTAAACAAGTCATGTTGCCAAAAACAAAACAAAATCCCCCAAAATACATTTAAGAAAATTCTGGCAAACTCCCGAAGCACACAGAAAACTCGGACTGCATTTCAATCTTGAGATCTCATCAGAAAGCGACGATTGGACTGAAGCAGCATAGTCATCATCATCAGGACTTATACACTTAATTACAGAGAAACCCAAAGCTAATAATTTCATGCAGTGCTACAGCCAGAGGAGGCCGGTTACCATGGAAATCTCACTTTCATTTTCTTCTTTTCTGAGCATATTTATGTGGTAGAGGAAGAGAAATGTAAACACGGCAGAAAGATCAAACAAGACACGGCACGGTTTGCTGTAAATATTTTACATTATTACAAGAACACAGTGAAAAGGTCCTGCAGACCAATGGATGGGAACTGGTCTCTGGCAAGAGAAAAGAAGGCTGTCCCCCGAAATGGCCCAACTTTACAAAAATGGTGAGTCTGTTTTAAAAAATGTAGAAGGCAATTTTCAGAACATTCTTAAAGTTAGCCAAAATTCAAGGTGTATTTCTTCTGACTGCAAAATGTAACAAATAAATACATGTTAAATACAGATCTGAGATACAAACGAAGACAGGTAGGCAGCTGACCGCTTCATACGCATAGCTGTCATCCACTTTCAGAATTGTTTGCGAAGCCAGAAAAGCCACCGTGGGCCTTGAACATATGTTTTATACTTGATATTTTCAGAAGCACCCTATTTCCAGTGTTTCTTTTATCCACTTCACAAATATATTATTTTAAAATAAAAAAAAGATTAAAGGTGCTTTAACCTGGTGTTAAAATGGCCATTCACTGGCACTGAAGAAAACTGCGAACCAACCACAGGCAGGAGTGCTTGGTTCACAATGCTGTTTGCAGACTGGACACTTAGACAGCAGGTGGCTAGGGTAGCCCTGCTCCCTCAACACTGAGTTCATCTCCAAGTAACAAGCAGAGAAAGCAACTCAGGAAACTGCATTTCTGTTCCTGTTTTCTGTGCACCTGTGCTGGAAAAATGGGGGGCGGGGGAGACTGAGAGCCCACAGTAGTTGCATGGCCTGGGCACCCATTGAGTAATCTGGCTTTTTTTTTTGGTGAGTGTGCGTGTGTGTGTGTGTGTGTGTGTGTGTGTGTGTGTGTGTGTGTGCTTAGTTGCTTGGATTCCTGAAGAAGTCAGAATATTTGTGGGTCTGTGATGCTTACTTTCATTCTCTTTAAACCTGATGTGGTTGCATAGTTATGCTTTTGGAGAGTTCTGGCATTCTAGAGCACTTACCAAAACACTCGGACCAGACTAAAAAAAAAAAACTCAGACACAAACTATGGCTCAAAGTCAACAGGGTGTGTACCAGCGTTTGTCCCCGCTGTCCCCAGCTGCTCAATCGTTTACACACTGAAACACAAACCTAAAACCTATGGGCAATTAAACATCTATAGGCCTTTGACTCAAGAAGCTGATTCAGCAGGCAGTCTTGGTGGTCTATGAAGAAAGAGGATGGAGCTGTCCCACAAGAACTGTGTCCACACGACAGCTTGTACCACATGATAAATTAAGGCTGGGCAACAGACACTGTGTTAATGAAGTGAAATTCCAGCAAAGGGTATTTTGTGTCTCTGGCCACTCTGACCATGAATTTGAACTAAATGAGCTTCTTTTATGTTTGATACTCAGAGCCACTTGGTTGTAAGGCCTACCTAGGGTAGCCTGTTGAAGCTGGAGGAAACCATCCCACTGCCAGTAAATAAAAAGCGAGCTCCGTTGGGATGTGTCCACATCCTGGGTACTGTGTCTGTGCAAGGCCCAGGTTCTGAGGAGTGACGGGAAATTCTCTTTGCTTCGCGTTGCTCTTTTGATTGCTGAGGTGTGTCTCTTATGGGCTTCTGTTGTTTGCCCTGGTGGTTACAGGCAGACACCTGGCTTCTTACTAGGCCAGTCTAGCATCTGCTGGGTGGCTTTTACAGCATACTTATCTGATGCTACAGAAATTCCCAACAAACAGGGAAAGTGGCCATGTCTGGTTTTCCAGGAAGGGAGGTACTTTGGGAAGCTACGAGGAGGGCTGCTGTCTTCAAACAATGTTCTGGGATACCTAGTAAGGCAGACTGGCTTACTCTGAACCCTCATCGTGCCCTCTCAGCTGAAGCTTTGGAAGACCACTTAACATGATGTAACTTGAATAGCTTCGATATTGCTCTTAAGAAGGGTTTAGAGGACACCAAGTGAATTAGCCTGGAGTAGCCTGTGGAAGAATCAGATGTCCAGGGCTTTACTGTGGAGTATTCTGTCCCATTATTTCCTTTGGGGGCAGGAGGTCAGCTTGCTAGCTCAAGACAATAAGGAAGCCTTCAACCTGGACATGCCCAATTACAGTGGTCTTAATGTCCTTAGAAGAGGTCCCCTAGCCTTTGCCGATAAGGCCGCTCATACAGCATATCTGCCGCCTAAGGACGCCATCTCCACAGGTCGCCTCCTCTCACAGGCTCACTGTGTGCTTGGGCTTCTCAAAAGAGGCCCGCACACTTCCTGGAAGGCAGGGAACCCTGAGAAGAACTCTTGGGTTTTTAAGCCAACGATTAAGGCTTTTCTGTTCTGGTAAAGAGAAACATTGCAAAGCCGAAGATGAGAAAGGTTAATAGCCACCAGTCAAAACCGAGTATGGAAAGCTGCAACTCTTAGCCTTCCTGGGCCTGGTATGGCAGACGGGAGGGAGACAGTCTGTGACGGGTCTGTTGCTGTCTCCCTCCACTCCAGGCCTCTGTGCAACACCTGCATCTTACTTGCTTAGCAGATGTTTGGGCACATAATCCTGAAGTTCAAGAAGAGATCTCGGTAGCTATTCTTGCTTGAGGATTCTTACACGTAAGGAAGCTAAACCTGCCGTGTTACAGTTTTCTGTTAATAAAGTGAAACCCAGAGACATCTGACAATTTCCTGTAGACCCCACACTGAGGTGTGCTGTAAATGTTTCCCCATGCTTAGGATATGGGCTCAACTCCCACCTCTGTAGCTTTGCAGGAAAGCACCTACTTCCTGAGACCTGGGGGGTGGGGCTGGGGCGTAAGACAGACCAGAGAGTCTACTGAAGCCCTTGGAGAAACTGTTCTAGAGGCTGAAGGGGTGTTATGTTTGAGACTGTCCATTAGGAGGGCGTGTTCCCTGTTGCCTGGTCTTTGGGCCTCTCTGATGTTTCACTGCCCTCTGTCTTCCAGATGCCTTTGCTGGATGCCCACTCCCTTACCCCACTGCACTGTGCTTGGCCTCAGAATGATTCTGTTTCTCTCCCTCCTTTAATTGTTACTAGTGTAAAGTCAACAAACATGACTACTTTTCCAGCTTCCCCTGCTGCCTTTTTCCCTTCATAGAGCGCAGCACAGCAGGGCCCCTCAGCAGGGAACTCCAGGAACCATGGAGTTACTTACTAGTGGTCAAAGGTGTCACAAGATGACGTAAGTATGTTCTCATTTAGGAATTAGCTTCTACTGCATAAAAAAAGCTATCTAATGAGAAGGGAAGAATCAGTGGCCTTGGCATTGATGTTTTAGCATTGATAACTAGTGCAAATGTAGAGGCTTTGACTCCTCTCCTTCAGGACTGAGCACAGGGGGCCACATGGAACATCACCTGGCCCAGTGTCAGCTCTGGGAGGTGCGCCAAGCGGTTCCTGCTGCAGGGAGTGGCCCTGGCACTGGGGTGGGCTCTTTTTGCAGCTTTGGGGCTGTTGATCTGTTCTGGGTTTTGTGGGAATGGTTTGACACCTGGCAGATTCCTCAGGCTTCAAGGGGCATTGTCAGTCTTGTCCACTTTTTCCCCCTGCTCCAGGGAACTGGTTCTTTCCTGTTTTGCCTCCCTGCATGCCTAGGCAGCTCACTGGCAGACCTGCTGCGCCCTGCTCATTACTCTTGGGCACTATAAAGGAATGAAGAACGTCACAGCAGGTTTCCCCCCCCCCCGCCCCGTCCCAGCATCTTCATGCCTGTCAGGATAGAGTGGGTCTAATGCCAGTCCTGAATTTAATCTTTGAATCAGTAGAGGGCAATGGGGTGGTGTGTGGAGGTGACAGTGCATTTCTCAAACTGACTTAGGGCAGTGATATATAGTTGACTGACCATCTGTATTAGAATGTGACTTTCAAAGAGACATTTTCAGGGAGCTTAAGTCTGTATCAGTAACTCCTTGCAGGGTGATCTTGCTGGCTTTTAAATCAGGGTCTTTTCTTCTACAGAAATGAGTGGTACATAGTCACACTTGACATGAAACTACTAAGTCCAGAAAAATATAAAGTAAAAAATCTAATTAAAAATAGATATATTTACAGTAAATCAGTTAATAAGAGGTAATAATTTTGATAGTAAACTCTCATGCTGCTTTAATGATGGATTTCATGTCATATGAAACCTTTGATTCCATAAACTGAAGACAATGACAGATAAGGCATCTCTGCAGCTCTCTTTCAGGTCCGGTGCTAGTTTGTATGAGGGCTCGGATCTTCCTGTGACAATCGCATCTGCTGTCAAAAGACAGGGAGGAGGTCGGCTGTGTGACAGGTGGAGTGAGCTGGGAGGAAGAGGGCTCAGGCAGACAGCCCCTTTCAGATGTCACTCTTGCGTCAAGGACACACGGTACATTAGGATGATGGCATGGACCTTGAAGGGCTATGCCTGAGACTCCTCTGATCATGACACACACCACAGATCTGTGCCTGCAGCTGGTTTGGTCACTCCCTGAGTCCCAGGGTGTAGCACATATTGCAACCAAAATGCTTGCATACCAACAGTCTTGGTACCAGCACTGTAGAGTTGGTCAGAGGGGCTAGCAAACAGAAATAGGGGCTCAAAAGGAAACTAATACAATCTCAGTCATAAGAAATTCTGTTTTCCAAACAACCCTGCAGTGGAACCACCTGTGAGATGCCCACTGATGACTCCAGGCTGTACTGATGTCTGTGACTGGGAACTAACTCTACTGTCCCTGTTGTCTTGGAAAAAGGAGGAAGAATCACATGGGGCATCTATCTCCCTGTGGACTTCACAATCACTTATGGTTTTCCTAAAAAAAATGGCTTTGAGAAGAAAGCTTAGGTCACACGGGATACACAAGGATGCCAATTTGGCAGAAAAGTTCCTTTCTTTAAAAAACAATGAGCTACTCGTTTCTAATGAAGGCTTCTCATGATTCAAGGTGGGAAAATGCCAATGGCAAGCCAGGCTGCTCAGGTTTACGGCCTCCTTCACGCCCAGATGGCTGAACTGAAGGAATGCTGAGTGTAGCTATGAGCAGGGTGATATGCAGCTCTTGGATGATCCATTACTAAAACAAAGGCTTGCGGCCAGGCTCAAGCGTACCACACTAGTGGTAATTTTGGGCAGCACTGTTTACTATTATTACTTACCTAGACAAATCCTAGAATTTTGTGCATGTCTGCAGCCTCTTTTCCCTAAATCAACTTGCAAATCAGAACTGTATTTATATGTGCACTTTTTGGGCATGGATTAGCCTCCTAAAGTACATAATTCCAATAATTATCAGTGACAGAAGGGATGAATAAATTACACTTCGAGCATAACAAAATTAACAGTAAGAATGTTTTGCATAAGCTTTTCTTAATGCATGCGCCTATGTTAAATTTAATATTCTATACGACTGACATGATCCTGAAAGGCTCCCAATGAGTTAATCTTAAACTGTACCTCTGCCTGTTCTGGGACAAAGAATAAAATAGAATTTAAATGCTGCAGATGTCAAGACGTTTTGAAAAGCTTTTTTAATTTAAGCAAAGAGTTATGATGTGAATTGCAAATCCCAACAGACTAGATGAGTGAAGTTATCAATGCCATGTTCTCTTTCCAGCAGAATGCAAGGATTAAGCTTCAGGTCTTGTTCACAGAGTTAGAGCCAGGCCAGTCTCCTTTCCCTGGCTGGGAGAGTAGTGCTGAGAGGTGGCTCTTTCTTTTTCATAGACAAAAATTGTACTATAGGCAGACTGACTTGGAAATCCTGAAAGGGAACGTCTTATCTCCTGAGGGCTGGCAGATGCCTGGAGAGCACAGCGCTGAATCTGAATTCTGAAGTCTGTGCTTGGGTTTCCAGGGAGGGTGCCATTAAAAGCGAGCTCTGCCTTAGCAGTGTCTGACCTGTGGGAGCACCGTGCTGTGACAGGGCTGCTCTGTGTGGGAGCAGTGTACTGCTGCGGGCAGGCACACACGGCCTTTAGTCTGCAGGTATGATCTTTGAATGTATAGAAAGTGAGCAAGGAGGTTGGAATGATGGGTATGATCACGCTCCTCTGCAGTGACCTCCTCTGGAAGTTAGAGTCTGGTCTACGCTCTATGTTGCCCGGAAGGGAATGGAGGGACTTGTCACCTCACAAGTTCTTCAACACAGGCCAAGGAACCCCAAGATGATGTCTGTCTGAACAGAGGCCTGCAGGTTTAGTGAAGACTTCTGGGCCACATCTTCCCCTGAGTGAGACCATCTCCCAAACACACTGATCCTGAGACAACTGTGGATAGGCCATGGGGAAGCTCCCTGGATACAGCTAAGATTCAGTCCAACCAAATTCTAGTTTTAACTGCTGTACACTTGATAGGCCGGAGACACCTTTAATGATGAGCCTGCTTGCACACCTGTGAGCTATCAGGAAGGTTTCCGGGTACTGCCTTTACAACAAAGAGGAGACGGAAGTGTGGACATCCCTAGGGCTTTTCTTCATTAAAAGTTCTTGATTTCTGGCCCATCTATTTCATTCCTAGCCACAGTACTCTTCAGTAGATGTACGTGGATGTGTTTATGCGTATGAACCATGGATTCTGAAGGTTCAGAAATTGGTACAAAGAAAGGGAACTCCATTCTAGGACTGTCCTCTAGGATGAAGACAAACAATTATCATGCTGCTCCTTCTGTAGACTTCAATATCTCTAAGAAAGTTTCCACTGGGCTCTATGAGCGCCTGAAACATTTCTTAGACCTTGTTAGGAAATTCAGACCACAGACACCGTGTGTTTTAAAGGTGCAAATCTGGAAGGAAGGCTGGCTGTTTTGTCTTCTCCCTGTTGGGCACTGGCTAGCTGTTATTTTCCCAGCCTGCCCTCCTGGTCACACATGTCTCTTGCCATCCCTGTCCTCTGCAGTCTCCTGCAGAAGCAGCTACCTCCATCCTGTGTGCTCTCTGGGAATTTTCCACACACTACTTTCTGCAGCCTGGACTGAGGAGGTAAAAGACAAAATAACACAGGGGTGTGAAGTTTTCACTGGGCTTGTTCTGACAGGAAAGAAAAGAAAAACCCTAGGAGGTCCAAGTAATTCCCAATATATGATTATATTTATAGATACAATCTCGCCTTGGCAGAGGAGAAAGCCCACTGTGGTGGGAAGGCATCCTGCAAGCGTGGGCAACCAACGCTGTTTATAGCACCGACTGAGGAGGGCCTGCGGGAAAAGCCCATGGGCAGTGCCTCAAGTAGAAGACCTTGGAGGGACATCAATGGTCCTAGGCAGGAAAACACAGGCCTTTTATCTTCTCAGTTAGGCCTGTGCTTCAAACAGTAGGGTTCTGTGGTTAGCTAAGAAGGCCCTGGGTAGGACTGTTTATTTCTTGAATAAATTTGCCTTTAACATATTTTAAAGTGGAACAAACTTTTAAAAACCCAGTTAATAAAAAACATAACCTTCAAAGATGGCTGTAGTAAGGTGGTATAAAGTTGGGGTGGCTGAGGACAGAGTCCCATGGGTGAAGTCTGGCCCTTGCTGGCACTATGTGATTTTCTTCTTGATGGCAGTGAGCTCTTTGTGAAGGTCGCTGAACTTAGGGCGGTTCTCAGGCTTATAATCCCAACACTTCATCATGATTTTAGAAATCTCTTCTGGACAGTTCTGTGGGGCCGACATCCGGTATCCTGAAGATTCAGAAGAGGAGAGAACTCAGAGTGGGGGAAGATGTAAACACTCACACAGGGGCATTATGCTGTGTTTAGTATGCTGCTTGTAAGTGTTAGGGCCTTATGCGTAAGCAGGGCAGAAATAAAAGATCACTGTTAGTGTCAGGTGTCCCTCTGGCAGATGGCATTACAGAGCCATGTATGTGTCAGCAGACCTGCAGTAAGCTGTAGTGTATACACATACATAGCTGAGTTCTGAGGATCAGCTTCCAGAATTATCAGATGCAGACTCTGGAGATGTGGGTTTATTCTGCACCGAGCAGAGAAGGAACAAGTTCCAGCCTTCACAGGCTGCTGTCTGGCAGCGCTAGGGTCCTGGGCTGGGAGGTGTGTGTGTGAGGACAGAAGGCAGGCACTCCCACACTCGGGCTACCCACGGCAGCCTGGCCACAGGAGAGAGGCTGGGGCAGATCTGACCAGAACATGGTTCTCGCTGGAAGCTGTGTCCCAGACAAGCATGTGCGCAGTGTTAATGCCACCCAGTCCTGCCTGTCTCCATCAGGAGGACCACAGCGCTTCTTCAGATCACAGCTTCGCCAAATCCCTTCTGGAAACTGAAGCATTTCCACCTGGATACCACAGGGATTTGTCTGCTGTGGAACACAACGCCACTCTAAGGCAGCCTGCCTTCTGTCACCTCAGGACAAAAGTGAAGTTCTCTCTCTAAAGTGGAGGGGCCCTGAACACAGACACAATCTCATAAACTGTGAAAGTGCAGGACTGGCATCTACACAGTTCACACTTGACAACTGTAATTAACTTACAAAAACGAATTGCAAAAGAAAATAATGTTTTAAATAAGTTCACAGTTGTGTTGGCCATGTTCACAGATACATGTCACTGCATGTCACCTATGGTACATGGGCTTTGCCCTGTTCTATGGGAGCCATAGCACCCATAGGGAACTGCTCTGACATGTTCCCTCCTTATAGCATTGTGACTCTTCCCTCCCAGATCTGGTGGGCGGACGCGCCATGGGCACCGCTGTCCTGATGCCCATGAACACGGAGCACTGAGGCTGGCAGACGTAAATGTGACACACCCAGGCCTTGGCTCACCTCTTTCCACCTGTTCCCGGGCCTGCTGGTTCGTCATTCCAGGGTACGGACAGACTCCTAGGCTGAAGGTCTCCCACAGGAGGATGCCAAAGCTCCACACATCACTTTCAGAGCTGTATCTCCCTGAAAGGGAGAAAATGGTCATAGCCAGGTGAGTCAGCAGGACAGGAGGATAAGGGCTCGGCTATGAGTGTCACCTGCATGCTAGCATGCTTAAGCCTCCAAAGGAATGTCACAAGTACATCCATTCTTGGTACCTGTGTTAATTCCATGCCGACCAATGTTAAGAATTAAATGGAGTCTTCAGGAGGATAGTTCAATCAAATGACCTATAAAATGATTTTCTTCTTTTCCAAAAACAAAAATTCAGCCAGCATGCTGGTTTACATCCCTATGGTATCTGAATGAGGTGGCTGGTTTATATATAAAAATATAAATTTGCACAATCAGTCCCTAGGAGATTAAATAAGTTGGATCCCTACAATTTGGCCTTCTGCCTGCATCATTTTTTTTCCCAATAAAATTACAAACTTAAAGCAAAAAGCAAAGTTTCTTAACTTTGATTTTCTTTTTTCCTTATCACTGTTTACAGATATTCTTATATGTTTAAAGGTCTCATTTTCTCCACTGATAGTTTCATTTGCAGAAAATGCATTTCTCTGTGAGGTTTGAATAGAGCAGAAATTAACATAGCTGGCTGATAAAAACAACTTCTTCAAATTACATGGTGCCTTGTTTTGTCAGAACATCGTGCTGCACCTGTTTTACTGAGCTACATGAGCTGAACTCTTAGATTTTTTTTCTTTTGGTAGCCTTCAGTAGAAGCACAGAGATAAAATCCCACCAAAGATGCCTTCTGGAAATGGATATGAGATCAGGGAGGAGAAGTAGAAACATCCCATCCTGTCTCCAAGACAATATGCACTTGTCCAACACGTACATATGCCCAGTGCCACAACCAAACTCCACCTGCAGTAATGCTAAGGGTTTTTCCTTTTTTTTTGAAAACAAGGTCACATGTAGCCTAGGCTTGCCATGTAGCTTAAGGCTGGCCTTCAAGTCCCGCTCTCTCACCTCTACCTCTCCAGTGCTGGGATTACAGGTGTGTGTTACCATGCACAGCTTGAAGGTTTCTTGATGCAGCATTTTCTATGCCCCTGCTACCCCAGGATTTACAAATGCCATTCCTGGAAAACTGTAATCTTCCTCTAAAACAGAATGGCCTCTCTGTTTCCTGGAGAGTGTGCCTGTGCTGGGGTGGCTCTCTCAGACTGGACGCACTGAACAGCTCCTGCGTGGGAAGTAGCTTCCCACTTCGGAGAAGGTCACTATGGACATCCCTGTGCTGTTGGGTAGGAAAATTACTTTTCTTCTCTACACATCAAGTCTTTTCATGAAACTCGTTCAGTGGCTAAAGGTTACGGCTAATTTGTAAAGAAGTGAAGATCTGGAGACACGTAGCTTATGTTGTCTTGGTGGAGATCAAGAAAGGTGCTCTGTGTGTAAACAGACCACACTTCAGCAAGCCTACGGAACCCGCCTGACCTTTGAATCCGGTTGGGTGGATCATTTCAACACCAGAATAAGTCAGGGCAGCATTTTGCTGCTGTCTTGCTGCACTGACTCTCACAGGGCCTGTCTGGAGCAGAGGCACTACAGTTTGCATGACCTGCCCAGGTCCTGTCGCTGACAACTTAACTAAGGAGAAAATGCTGTCTCCCACTCACTCCAGACTCTCAGGAGTTCCTTCACAGTGAGAGGAGTTTCTCCTGTTTAAGCTGTGAGCTCTGCCATCATCCCTAAACAATCAGGTGGCAAGTGGTTAACTTTTTAAATAATTTTTTTGAGATTATAATTACAGCATTACTCCCTCTTTCCTCCACCCAAACTTTCCTATATGCCTCCCCACTGCCACCAGATTCAGGGCCTCTTTTCTCACTGTTACTGCATGCATAGCTGCATGTGCACATACATACATCATCCTGAGTATATCCCTGTAACAGCTGGGGAGTGTTATGATTTAAATGTGAGCTGTCCCTTACGGGCTCATGTGTGATCCACTGTCCCTGAGTGGCGGTGCTATTTGGGAAGGTAATGAATGAAGCCTTGTTGGGGGAAGTAGGTCATTGCGGGCAGCTGTTAATGCTTTAAAGTCAGGCCCTAGTTCCTGTTCAATGTAACTACCATGTCTTCCCTGCCATGATAGACTATGTCGCTCTATAAATACAAGGCAGAAATAAACTCCTCCTCCCATTGGTTCCTGTTGTCAGGGTATCTTACCGAGCAATGAGAAAGTAACTAAGCTTGACTGTCACAAACATGGCTAGGAAGCATCTGAGAACAAGACGAGAGCATGGGAAAAGTATCTGTCCCTGGGAAGGGAGATTATATGACTAGAGACAGGTGTGGGTAAGGGGCCTTTAACAGTGCCTGATTCTTAAAAACGTTTTAAATTAAGTAACACTAATGACACAGCTGAATCCAACAGGCCTAAACCAAAGCTGCAAGAGGATGGCTTTGGCCTCCCTGACTCTTCCTGGGAGATCAGAGCCTATTTGAACAGCCTGCAGCAAGAGCGAGGGAGGGACCAGTGGAGAGGAAGGGCTCCTGGGTATGAAGTAAGGAAAACTTGAGGTGTAACAAGAAATAAGGACTTTCATGAGATACCCCCAATCCAAGTCTGTGAGAACTAACACAGCAATCAGGGTGGTCCTGAGGCCGTCTTTCTAGGGCATCTCCTCCTGGACGGGACACTAACTACTAACCTGCACTGTCGTTCATCTGTATAGTGTCTTCCTCCTCCTCTAACAACTGCATCATATAGAATCTGTATCAAAGGCAAATGTTCCCTCAAGGTCCTTTTCACTTAAAATCTGCCTGTCTGGCCCACGTATCTGGAGCTAGTCCTCAGACTCATAAATACTTTAGTGAGGCTAGTATTCACCAAAGCACGCAGCAATCAAGAGGTGGATTTTTACTTGTCGTAAGCACTCAAGCACAAGAAGAAAATCCAGGCACAAGGGCTTTTCACAAATGTTTTGCATCTAAAGAAACATTCTGTACAAATACGAGTGTTGTAGTCTTATCTTCCGTCCAGTGGTTTTTCCATGAGGAACAGCACCCAGCTCTGCAAAGACGCCTGTGGGAAATGATGGGGTTCCCTGAACTCTAAGGCTGGTGGTCAATGACTAGGAAGCTCACGGGAGCCCCTCTTGCTGGCATGAGGCATCTGACTCAGCCCTGACAAATATCAAGACACTTAAACTCAAATCTTTACCTAGAAAAAAGTCTAGTGGCTCCTCAAGACATTAATAGTTCACACTCACATCCTGGGTGCAGAAAACACTGTTGTGTGAAGTACAGTACCAACCATGGCAGACACGCTGACAACTGTGGGCTGACATGGACTGTCTTCCACACATTCACACGGCATGTGTCTACTTCTCACAATAGACATATGTAAAATTTTTCAGTGGACAAAAAATAATAATAAAACAAATAAAACCCTGCTCTCATAGAAGATAATACCCAAGTCTCTCTTTGCTCAAGATTTATGTAAACTCCAGGGACAGAGGCTGAGACCAGGATCCTGCGGAGGGAGAAACTGAGGACTTGACTGACAGTATTTAACTTCAGATGAGATTACTGAACCGGTTATAAGATATTCAAACTAGCAGACCGGACCAAGTATACACCAAGTGTGCGTGTGCAATGTGCAGTGTTCTGAGGAATGGTGCATAATGGAAGGACTTCTCAGATGTCTAGCCACACTCACTGGCTACTGTAACCTAGCAATCTCACATGCGTGAACACTGGGGTCTGTGACTAAGAGCAGGGTAAGAACATTTACACTTGATCCGTGTTGCCCCTCAAGTAGTTCCAGCCTGGATTCCAACCACGTCGTGAGTGCTTTGTGCTGATGCAGGTCACTTCCACTACCAAAAGGAAAACTAGAGTCCGTTCATACCATAATTAAGAGCCTCTGGTGCTGTCCATTTAATCGGAATCTGCTTTAAGCCGGAAGATGAATATACTCCGCCATCTTCTTGCCGAGACATTCCAAAATCACTGATTTTCAGAATATTATTTTCACCTACCAGGCAGTTTCTTGCAGCCAGGTCCCTGGGTTATAACAAGACACAGAGAACACCCATTAAAACAAGTTGAAAGCCGCTTTCACATTTATGACTTCCACACTTTGCATTTTCACATCTGCAGTGTATCTATAATGAGGTTAAGAATGCTCACGATTTACCAGGCTTCCCATCAATTCTGTCACAGGTAAAAATCACCCAGGAGAACATTTGCATATGGAGCAGGCCACATGCTAGTTTTCTAGGCATCAGCCAGATTTCCATTTAAATAGAAAAACTCAGATGCTCTGTTAAAAGAGGAAGTCACAGAGGTGAGGCTAAGAGAATGCGACATTGTTTCTATGCTGACCAGCTTCCCTAGGGCAGCACTGCCCAAGGGCTGCTGGGATAATGGACCTACTGTCCACAAAAGCAACTCGGTCACATGTGCTGCTGAGAATGTGCAGTGTGGCTAGCGTGGCTGAGAAGTAGTGGCAGGTGACTGAGTTAAAAGCCGATCTCTAGAGGTTCCCAAAGGAGGGGAAAGCCTAAGGTGGTAAGAAAGTGGGCAAACTATTCTGCGCCAGGGACAGACCAAACTGCATGGTGGCTTGGCTCTCTCTCCCTCACAGCTCCACTCTATCCATCACGGATGTATCTGAGCTAACGGTGAAGTCCCTTCCCCAAGTCTAGTGAGCAGGGCATGCAGCAATCAGATCCATATACAAAGTCAGGAGTGTATCACCATATGACAGGATTTATGGTGCGTGGATATAAACGTGTGTAAAGGGACAGACTCACAAGAGGGAATTCTAGGTTAGACAGGTTTGTCCGAAGGCCTCTTTGATAACTGGAATTTAACCAAAGACCTGAAGAGTGTGTGTCAGTTAGGTGTGGTCTGAAGGAAGGGTGTGTGTCAGTTAGGTGTGGTCTGAAGGAAGGGCGTGTCAGTCAAGTCTGATAGAGACAGTTTCCTCCTAACATCCATTTCTTCCACTTTAGTAAAGGAACCTGGAGTTTAGCGGAATGTTTGGCCACATGGTTTAAAACATGAAGCTTTCCAGTGTTCCCTGCAGTTAGGCGTGGCTGTGCTTTAGGTGCTGGCCGAAACGGCAGCATAGGAATTCTCTACAGTATCCACACAATTGCTCTGAAAGCGAGGAGATGGACCTTCGCTCTCTCCCTCCCTTCTGCTGGCCTGAGCAGGGATATGAAGGAAGGTGTGAGCAGAGAAGACCTAGCACAAAGAGGAACCATAGCAACACCATCAGAGCAGCAGGCAACCAGGAGCCTGGGATCACTTACGAGTTCCAGGGAGCTGCCAGCCATATTTTGTGCTTGGATTTGTTTCATATGAGAATTCTTATGCTATTTAAATGGTTTTCATTTCTTAACTTTGTGTGTGCATGGTGTGTGTGTGTGTGTGTGTGTGTGTGTGTGTGTGTGTGTGTGTGCGATTATAAGCAAAATACAGTGGTGAACCTGGATTTAGATACCTTGAGCTGGAGAGATCTACGGGATGTCTCAGTGGAGAGGGAGAAAACATCTGGCATATCAATTCTGAAGTCACAAGAGAGATCAAAGAGACAGCTGTAGTTTTCAGATGGCATTTGAAGGTATGGGATTAGAAAAGCTGCACGGCCAGTGTAGCATCCAAAGATGACACACTGTGGTCTAGGGAAGGGCTAAGGAAGGATCAGAAACAGACTAAGGGGTCAGCACAGAGGTGGAGAAAGCCCTACCTCTCTGTTCAATGAGGACTGCATTTCAAGGAGGAATACTGATCAGTCAGCCGCTATGGAGAATTCCAGGGCAGACTGTGAGCTGGCTACTGACTGGTCGACATGGACTAGGGCAATCTTACAGATGCGGTGGCTGTAATAAGAGCGTGACCACAGCAGACAAGGAGAGGGAGGAGAAGCAGCTAAAAGCTCTGCTGAGCACATCTGCCGTAAAGAGACAGAAGTAGAGAGGTCTACAGAAGAGCTTCGGCACGAGGGGGTGCCCCACCCTGCCCAGTGCAGAAGCCAGTGTATGTGTGTAGGTTGAGATATGATGCAGGGAAAAGTGGCCATCACAGATGTGAAGCTCTTTCAAACCACACATGAATCCTGCCACCTCTTAATGTTCAGACGTGTATGTGGGACACAGGAGATATTCAAAAACACTTTGTGAGTGGATACCCTCTCATATAAATGTTCCAGGATAAAGGCATCCATTCTGGCTTTTCATTTTAAATGATCTTCCCCTGAGTTTTCTTTTCAACTGGTTCTTATACATGTGTTTTTGCAACACATATACAAGAATTAATTTTTGGAAGTCTTGAGTCATATTTAAAGTTGTTTTTTGAAATGAGGTCTCACTGAGCCCTGGCTGGCTTTGAAGTCATTTCGATCCTCCTGTCCCAGCATCCCAAGGTCAGTGGCTCCAGGCATACACTACGACACCAGGTAAGTCTAATTTGCATCTTTAGCAACACATAAACATCCCACTGGTACCTAACAGTACCCAATTAATCTTACAATTACAGGCCACAATTATGACCAGAGAAATAACATTTCCTTTTTGGTAGGGAACTTGGCTGACTGTTCTTACAGCCATTCACAAAGAAACAGGAAGCATTTTGTTCTGTTGATTCGCTGCGACTACTTTTATTCATTGGATCAAGACTCACAACGGAGAACCATGGAGGAAGCCCAAGTTAAAAACTGAATCTGACTCACTGCCTGGCTTTTAAATGTGGCAGCTCACCACGTGCTCCCACGGGGGGAGTTTCCTGCCAAAATAAGTGACAGTGAATGGCTGGTTTATAATTCACTACATCTGTAGGAAGTTGCTAGCCATGCTGTCTTGGGAACTCCAGGTCTTACCCATGGTTGGCTATAATACATCCCAGTTCCATACCTGTCTGTGTGGCCTTGGTATACATGGCTGTGCTTTCCTTATCTAACAAATAGAACTTGGCAGGGTTAGGAGGGGTAATGCATACAAAGTGGCAGCATATGGTAAACACAGCATCAACTTTCAATTAGCTGCTGTTGGTACTGCCCTTGCTCATGGGTTAGTAGTGCTACTGTTGGAACTACTGCTGTTACACGAGGCCCCAGAACAACATGTGGAAATCATTTTGCAAACCATGTCAATATCAGAGTCTGTCATGGTCACAAAGGACTAGGGTCAGCACCTGAAAACACGCCTGTGGGAGACTGTAGAACCGTGGTGCAGAGATCTAATCAAGGATGTTTCCACACTTTCACATGTTTGACATCCTCCTGAGACACTGAAGAAGTAAAAATGTCGAATCTCTCAGGAGGGTGCAGGCCTGGCTCATCTGGTCTGGGAGGTGGCACTGTGGCTGCACACAGAGGAGGATCCACAAGGGGACAGGCGCTTCTCTACTAACCAGGTTCAGATCAGGCCACATTATGTCACTGCGTCAGATCTCATGGCTCCCTCCTTTCCCTTTACCCTCTTCTGGGGATGAGGAGGACATGTTTTCTAGTACCTTCCTAACAGTCATCAGATAGAGATCTGTGGTTAGTACCACGGGGATATGTGTGGGAGATTTCTGAAAGGCTGTGGCTACATTTAATTCAGGGGATTTACTGCTAATGTTATATTTTTGTTGTTGTTTTTTGAAGAGGACAAACAACACAGCCTTTTAAATTCTGGATCCAGACAGTCTTCAAAACCTACACTTGTAACTTTGGTCTGTCAAGGCAGTAAGCCCATAATGCATTGCCCGCTGATTATAAGTAAAGCCTCCGGGTGAGCCAGACAAATATAAAGAGTTTTCAGGATTCACACATAAGAATTCCAGAGCGTGACAAAAACTCGGAAAGGCAACACAGAAGATCCTCTCCCTTCTGTTGCTCTTCAGTGCATTTGCAGCATCCCTCAAAACAGGCACAGAGTAGGCACCTGAACTAGTTTCATAAATTCCACAGACGCCCATCTTTCTACCTAGATAAACCTGACAGCTACCAGGTTAGCGTAGGGAAAATGAGTGAAGAACCAGAGAGGCTCTCCTCACACATGTATGAGCGTGCACGCCTCAGCTGAAGCCCCGAGTTACTGCTTTTGTGGGACATACCCACACTCACTGAAACTAATAGCAACTGAAGGCAGAAGTTTAGTCTGAAGCAAACGATGTTTTGTGGCAATCATTTTGTTCTGCACCATGCTATGGCAGGGACCTCGAGTCTACACACTCACGATACAAAGACAACAGTTCAGATGCTTAATGGCCAAAACTTTTTTATTTTATTTTATTTTTTTAAGAGACAGGGTTTTTCTGTGTAGATCAGGCTGGTCTTGAACTCAGAGATCCACCTACATCTGCCTCCCAAGTGCTAGGATTGAAGGCATGAGCCACCACTGCCTGGCCAACAGTCAAAACTTTTAAGTGTGGGCAGGGCTGTAGTTCATTTGGTGGCATGTAAAAACTTAGCAAGCTATGAAGGGCTTTAGATTCATTCAACAGCACCCTACCCAGGGTCAATTGACCAACTGTAGATTCTAAAGGTGAAGGGGAAATACAATCAACAAATACTAACCCTGTGACAACCAGAAAATAGAATCAGACAAAAAAACAAAAACGAACAAAAAACCTTCATGGTAGCCATGAAGATAAAATAGACTTGCATGGAAAGGCAGGAATTATTCTCAGAAATTTAGAAATATTTTAAAAGCAGAAATATTACAACTTGAACAAACAAAATAAACAAAACACTTGACAGGTCAGTAGTGGGCTAGTCACCACATTCAATACGCTGCAGGAAGAACAAATACAAAGCAGCCAAACTGGAGAAACAGAAAAACGTGGACAGGGTTTCAGGGAATTGCAAGATAACAACCAAAATGTGCAACTAGAGAGACAGGAATCACAAAATAATATCCAATGGTCAAAATACAGATAAACACAAGAAGGAAGCAGAAATTCTATTTGAATAAATATGTGTATATATTCAACAATGCTTGCGATATCCTATGAGATAAAATGCATACCTGGCACGTTATTAGATCAAAATGGGGCTAGACAGGTCACAGGAGAACCAAATCCTAACATTTATCATTTTGCTCATAAATTAGTACATTTTTGAGTCCTCAGCAGAGAGACTTCTTTTTTTTAGTAGATCAACACAAAGACCCACAACTGGCCAAGGTGCAGGGAAAAAAGACTGTGGAATGCTCCGCCTCAAATGGGACAACTTCATCACACCTCCCAAACCTCAGGGATCTTTGGAGAAGAGGAGGGGACAGTGTCAATCTTGTGAGTGACACAAGAAGACAATATTCCCTGGATACAGCCGGACAGCTGGACCTGTGACCTCAGAGCTGTTATAACTGCATAAACAGGACCTGTGTGGGCTCAAGCCAGACCCAATCCCAGTGTGGAGAAGAGAGCTAGGCCCTTGGCAGAGAGTCAGTTTTCTCTGAGAGTGGAGTCACTAGTAAGTTGACCATGCTCCAGCGGAAGGCCACACATCCAAGACTATATGCATAGCACAAATTGGACTTGATGGTGTTTAATAAAAGAGACACAAGGCTGGGCGGTTAGAAAAGTGGGTGTGTATCTGTGAGGAGTTGGAGGGGAGACCATGGCTATGTCTAAAATACATTGTACTAAATTATCAAGAAATTAGTAGTAAAAATATATGTATACACACTCCAGATAAATATCAAACAAGTACCCCAAAACATCATCGAGCACTGAAGTCTACAGAAAAAATTTAAAAACCTTAACAGTTGATAGGGACAATGACATCAAATAAGAACGGTATTACAAATGACTGCAGATTTCTCAAAACAAAATGACAGAAGACAGCAGAATGATATATTTAATTTGCTATGTTGGAAATTTCTTCTGAGTTGGCCCACAGCCTTCATGCTCTCTCTATTAACATATTAGCAGGTACATTTGTTAATTCAGCATATCCCATAAAGACATTGTCAGATAAGAAAAAAATTAAAAGAATTCAATGATAGCAATTATACTTTACCAGAAATGCTAGAAATATTTAAGGCCAAAGGAAAACAATATGGGGGCACTGAGACACAAAGAAAAGAAATACCATTTTTTTGATCTTCATTTTCTATATAATAAACCTAAATAGTGAAACCAAATATAATGCCATTATCTTATCAGGTTTTCAATGTGTTTATATGAATGCTGCACATGGACTGGAAGAAGGGGGCTCAATGGTGAAGGCACTTGCCTAGTCTGATCCCTGAGATGCACAGGATGGAAGCAGAGAACTATTCCTGAAATCTGTCCCCTGACCTCTATGTGCACAGCATGCCCTTCCCTAAATGAACAAGTGTGACACATGGGACAATCACTATACTAAGGAGCGATATGAGCAAATGAACCTACATTGTAAGTTTTCTCCTCCGGAGAGAAGGAGTAGCATCAGTTGTAAAAGCCTAGGGTTGTGTAGATAGTTGAATTACTCTAGTGCTAGAACAACTACATGGTGATGTGAACTGATACTGCAGAAAATTCAAGAAAATATTTAATGAACAATGCCAAGGTTGAAAGGAGTTTGTTATTAGTGTTTTTAATAGACATTGAGATGGCAACAAATTTGATGGCATACATATATCTTAAAAACATAACTCGCCAAAATCAAAATATGAAAATTTCAATAGCTTCACGCTTGCTGATAAAAATCAACTTGGTGTCAAACCATCCACAGATTATGCTCCAATGGCTCCATTAGTGATTTCCATCTCATGGAAGAAATAATATCAGCCTAACTTTGGAAAAATATAGAAGATCACTGTCTACATCATTCTACAGGGTCTGTGAAACTTGAACATATGATCCAACATTATAAAAAATATCCCACTGAACACACAAAGCCAGATATTATACATCACAAATCTTTGCAAACCAAATGCAACCATACACACACACTAATATCTATAACCAAGTGAGGATCATCCTCATAATGCAAGGTTGGTTTAATATCAGAAAGTAAGCAAACATTACTAGGTTACTAGAATCCAGCGGGGACAGTGATGGGCCAAACTCTACATTCACTTATGTTAAAATGCTCAGTAAAATAAAACTATTAAGAAAGCTAACAAAGGGCTGAAGAGAAAACTGATGTGCTAATATCAGACTTCAGGACAATGGAACAAAAGATTTTCTTCCTGAGCAAGTTTACTGCTTCTACTAGAAAACATCTGTTTTTTTTTTCTTCCTTCCTGCCTGCCTGCCTGCCTTCCTGCCTGCCTCCCTCCTTCCTTTTCTTTTTTTTCAAGACAGGGTTTCTTTGTAGCTCTGTAGCCTTCTTGCAATTTGCTTGGTAGACCAGACTGGCCTCAAACTCACAGAGATCCACCTGTCTCTGCCTTCTGAGTGATGAGATTAAAGGCATGTGCCACCACTACCATTCAGCTTCTTTCCTTTTTTTTAAAAAAGATACATATCTTTTTTAAAAGATTTATTTATTTATTATGTATATAGTGTTCTGTGTGCTTGCATGATCTCATTATAGATGGTTATGAGCTAACCCATGGTTACTGGGAATTAAACTCAGGACCTCTGGAAGAGCAGTCAATGCTCTTAACCCCTGAGCCATAAGACATAAACACAAAAGCAAAAAGGGTTAACCTTCAGAAAATAATAAAACAATCTCTACTCATAGATGTATTTTCTTTAAACATAGAAAACTTTTGGTAACTTCTATGCCAGCAGTTTTAAGCAGTAAACTAATTTAGCAAGGTCTGGGTTACAGATGAAAGTATTCTATGCTAGTGACATAAACCCATTGCTTTTAACACAAAAACATCGTGATGGAAGGAGACTAGATCACCCGAATCTGCTGTAAATTTTGCACATGACAGTAGATACAAACTCATGACCTGTTTCTTAGAGCAAACCAGGAAACAGGTGGGCAAGAAGGGGTGTCTCCGGAAGTACAGGTGGCATTGGGGACCCATTCTGCTCCTGTCTGTACCAAAAGCCAGACTTAGATGAAAGTGTTGGGCTTAGCAACTGGCCAAAGAGGAGACATAACAGCTGTCGGAAAACACAGCCAAGTCCTTTCTCCACACAGATAGGTGATGGAGAGCCACTGTGGGACAACAGGAGAGATGCTAGCTGGAGAAGCACAACTGCGAACTCCATGTATTCTCCTTAGAAAACCACATTCTCACTGGGCTGTGGGATCCCAGAACTCAGGAGGCAGGTGGATCTCTGAACTGGAGTCCAGTCAGAGCTGTTACACAGAGAAACCCTGTCTCAAAAAACAAAACAAGAAAACCATATTCTTTAGTAGTTAAGAAGAACTGATGATAGATGCTGGAAAAGTATCAGAATCAAACACTTAATCCCTAATTTATCCCAAGAGGGGAGAGGAGCCTGTCCTTGCATTTAGTTACTACTGTAGTTGATCTGGGAGGCTGGAAGCTGCAGGAAATGGGCTCTCTCTGTGTAGACAGTGTGAGCTGTTTCCCACCATCTGTGCATGAACTGTGAAGGAACACTGGCTCTCTAGAGGTTATCTCTGGCATAAGGTTTAAACAAACTCCGACTGATGATTAAACCCCTTAGTAGTCTAGTCCAGATGAAGAGGGGGAGTATTAAAAGGCTCTGGTGAGACAATGTTTAAATCCCTTTAGTTCACAGATATGCCAGATTTCCACAGAAGAGTTTTAAGACATGCATTAGGGCCGGAAGCTATGGGAGGCTATAATAATAGCGTGTGAGGGCCATCTCCCCCGGTCACTTCAGCACACGTGACAGGGACTTCTATTTCTAAAAGACACCTGGGAAGGAGGTTGAAAATCTGCACTTCCCTCTTCTGAGAGGGTAGAGGGAAACAGAACTTACTTTCTTAGGTAACAAAAACACAAACACCAGAATCAAACACAGTGTTAATTATTCACTAACACAACAGAATTTAAAATGCTACACAGAGCAGCACTGAAAAAAGTGACAAGACCATTCCTAACTGAACAGCCACCATGGTAATGGCAATCATTTAGTGCTTTGTAACTGGACAGGCATCTCTGTCAACACTCAACTTCATGCATACTGTGCTACATGCTAAATCCATTTTACAGACTTTCCCCCCAAAGCAATGATTTACTGTTAGGACTTCCAGATTAGGAATTTGGAGAGTGGACATCTCATCCAGTGTTTTCCTAAATAAGCTGTTTAAGTTTATCTGTTACACATTAGTCCCCTGGACTTTGGTGTGGTGATATTTTCTTTGTGTTTTAACAAATAAAGCTTGCCTGAGATCAGAGTGCAGAGCTAAGCCACAAAATGCCAGGAAGTGGTGGCACACTCCTTTAATCCCCGGACTCGGGAGACAGAGGCAGAGGGATCATTATTAGTTCAAGGTCACCTCTGGCTACACAAGAATTAATCTATCTAAAAGAGAAACAGAACTCACACAAAGGAGATCCCTGCAGTTGGGATCCCACACCTTTAATCCCAGAACTAGGGAGGTGGAGACAGGAGTGATATGGCTGGGCAGAAAGAGGAATATAAGGTGAGAGGATACAGGAGCTGAGTGCAGTCTGAGGGCAGCAGTCAGAGGAGGCAGTCCGAGGACAGGATCACCCTTTTGGTCTGAGGATTCCATAGAGGTAAAAGGTCTCTCCAGTGGCTGCCTGCTCTGCTTCTCTGATCGCTCAGATTTCACCCCCTAATGCCTGACTCTGGGTTTTATTATTAAAAACAATTAGATCTCATGCTATGCTTTGGAGCTGAAAGCACCATTCTTTCCTGAGCACGAAGACCACTGTATAAAGGAAAGTAATTTTATAATTCTTTGCCCAACATCTATGTAGGCACGAGAGCCATATATTTTATGATGGTTGACAGAAAGAGCATAACATGGTGAAAAGGCATTAAAAATCCAACAATATTTTGAAACTGATTTGTGAAGGATGTGACAAGAGAGTCCTTTAAGGTTCTGGAGTAGAGACTCGGCACCCTGTGGCTTTCACGTTTGTCTTCCTGAATACACAGATACCATGCAATGAAGTCTAAGGTGTGTGTGAATGTGTGTGTATAATCTCTAACTGTCAGCCAGCATAAAGGTTCCAGTCAGTAGAACAAGCCTTCATTACTATACTCTCCATCCAGTGCAGCCATGGTGACTCTAGAGGAGAACAGGAAAAAATATTCAGCTAGGCCTAGCTAAGCTGTTGACCCCACTTGGCAGAATAATAGAGCAATGAAAGCTGCTGTGGTGAACTGCTGTGTTTTGGGGTGACAGGTCATGTAGTAATAATGAATGAGACCATCTATTAATTAACAGCCACAAGTACTACTGCTCAGCAGGAACAGGCATGGCAGAGCTGGCAGCCAGAGAAATACCACCGCCCAGGAGGGCCTTCCTTCTCTCTCGGCCTCACTACTGGCAAATGGTCAGACATCTTTGCATGGAACCTTATGCTGGCTGAAAGTTAGAGATTATACACACAAATTCACATGTGTAGCAAAACACCTGGAGAACAAACACTTCCCAATAATTTCATAAAGAGATTTAAGGTTGTCGGGGGCAAGGACCGAGAACTAGATTGAGTGCATTTTTTCAAAAACTCGCATTTATTTGCTAGGCAAGGCAGGGAACAAAAGCAGACAGGAGCTCACATTCCTCGTCTGTGAGATGGAGAATGAAGCACCATTAAATATTACACAAAGGAGTTATTCAAGGACATGTTCCTCTTAATGTAAAGAGGGAATCTGAAAAAGGACCAGAGGAGAGAAGCAAAAAAGTCAGGAGCAAACAAGAGGATGCGATAGTCCTGCCCGCATTTGTTGTACTAATGGAAATGGTTCTGTCCAGATGACTTCAGTAGCAGGAATTGGGGGTGTGTGTGTGTGTGTGGAGTACGATGAACATGTCAAGCTTGTTCCCTACTCACATAGAAGAGACAAAATTAGCACAGATTGTGGCAATATTACTTTCAGACAGCAGAAATTGAGGAAACAAAACCAATCAAAATAAAAAGTACTGTTCTATATTTCTAAAATGTAGAATTCACTACAAAAGACATGCTAATGAGTCTAAGTAGAAATGCAGCAAAGAGTGAGAACAAGACCCAGGCATATCTGCACAAAGGGGGAGAGAGAAGCAGTGCAGTCGACACATGCATGCGATGCATGGGACTGCTTCAGGAAGGGCACACACAGGTCATGAACTGACATGTCGGCTGTAGCTCACAAAAGAAGACAGCGGGGACCAGAGACCTGCTTAGAGGTCACACACAGCAACTCAAATATCAGCGATGAAGGAACATGGAGGCCACCTTTGGGTGTTTTAATAATAAAACCACCAATGGAAGAGAGGGCCCTTCATACTAGGCCTGCGTTGAAACAGAGAAATCGTAGAACTACACTGCATAGTGTCGTCTGGTTGTCCCGCAGGCAGCAGCATCGTTTTGAGCAGAAGTTCAGTCTACTTCACTGCTCAGTTCCTTTGAAATAGGAAACAGGCCCCTGGGAGCACATGTGTCTTTGAGAGAGAATGGGAGAGTTTTTCTAGCCTTTTCAGCTGTTTTTTTTTTTTTTCAAAACCAATTATCTTTTTAAGGCTAGCTTGGACAAGTTTAACACAGTGTAGCTATACTGTGACTATTATTACAAGACCAAGCAAACAGCTGTTATGCAGGTAAGCCCCTGGCTTTACCACAGAGTGCCTCTGTGACTCATTCTGTTAGCTATACAGCAATGCAAATATCACCAGACTACCATGAAATTGTTGTCTATACTATATCAGGCACCTGGAACAGTATGTAATGGTTTTCCCTAAATTCTGAGTCATATTTATGAAAGGGTATAAAAAATACTAAATGGTGTTAACATTTTAAAATTATTCATTGGTTAAAATAAAATGTAACTATATGCACCCAAACTTTATTCTTTCTTTTGACAGTAAGAGAGCAGATGCTTATTTTTATTCCACATCTCTCTAAAAACCATCTTCAAAAAAAAAGAAAAAAAAAAAAGCAAAGACGTCCACCCATGGTAACTAGTAATAATTCAGGAAGAGGAATAATGCTTTAATTTTTCATAAAAATGAAAGACTTCCTATTCCTAAGGTATTGTGGCAAAGAAAAACCCCACTTCTAAAAAGTGAAAAGCAAGAACTAGGTGTGTAAATGCCCACAGAGCATTTAGTTATCAGAGAACCAGCTGATAACTAAATATTTCAGCTACTCTGCTTCTGACTGCTATGGACTGATGTGTCTCCTACCTACGTATAAACGTTCATGTCCTAGCCTCCTGCACTGACAGTATTAGGAGGACAGTCTTTGAGACACGATTGGGCCACAAATGTGAAACCCTCATAAGTGGAGTCAGTACCCTTATAAAGACAGGGGACACAGTTTTTTTTTCTCCTTTTTCTGCTCTTTACCTGAAAAGATGGCCACTTGGAAACCAGGAAGTGGTTCCTCACAAAGAGTAGACTTGCTGTGCACTTTGATCTCCAAATATTCACCTTACAAATATGAGAAATTAATTGCTGTGATTTGAAAACCACCCAGGCCCATGGTCTTTGTTTCTGGCAGCCCAAACTAAGTCAGAGATTAAGAAAAACAAGAAAGCTTTTCTTTCTTTCTTTCTTTCTTTCTTTCTTTCTTTCTTTCTTTCTTTCTTTCTTTCTTTTTTGACTGCAGCAGGCCCTTGGAGAGGGCTTCTGATCCAAGCCATCTGACCAGGAGGATAAGTGGGTCACAGCCTAGACACCTAGGTGTCTGGCCCCAGAGGGGACTAAGGACACCTGCCCATCCCCCAAACCTTCAGGCCATTAAGGGAGATTTCCCCCACCTATTGGCTTTTCTGCTTAGGACACCCAAGCTTACATCCAAGCATCCATCCACATCGGTGGAGGGGTCCTCGGTTCCCAAAAGGAACTCAGCCTGTTTCCCGGCTGAGGCCCTGAGGGAAAAGGGGGGCGTGTACAAAGCCACAGGGCTTTGTGTGCTGCACAGAGCAGAGAAGCCCGCCCTTTGGTCTGCCACAGGCCCTTTTAGAGGGCTTTTGACCCAGACCCATCTGGACCTAAGGAACTCTGCAAGTTCTTAAGCCAGCGAGGGCCCCTGATCCAGATCCATCCAGACTGAGCAAGTGGCCTCTGTTGAGTACCAGTTGATCCAATAACAGGGGAAAAGATGGGCAGGCACCAAGCCAGGAGTTCCTCCAACAACCTGAAAAGCAACATGACAATGCCAGAATCCAGCAATTATACAACAAGAAGACCTAAGCAACCTAATCCAGAAGTAGAAGAAATCGACTTTAAACGTAACTTTATGAAAGTGATAGAGACCATTAAAGAAGAGGTGAAAAAC
>JAQHUG010000151.1:2082941-2102578 GCA_028555095.1 Dicrostonyx torquatus
TTTTTGGGAACTTATTCTATATGGATGCACATCTTCCTAGACTGAGATGGAGGGGGGAGGGCCTTGGGCTTCCCATAGGGCAGGGTATCCTGCCCCATCTTAAGGAAGCAGGGGGAGGGTGGTGGGGTAGTGGAGGAGCGGGAGGGTTGGGAACAAGGGGAGTAAATGTAAATTTTTCTTTTAACAATAAAAAAAATGAAAAAAAACTACTTTGGAAGTTGAAAAAATTTTAAAATGGTTGAAATGATACCAATACTTTTTTTTGCCATAGAAGCCCCACAAGTCTACTGTGAAAAAACTTGTAAATACAAAGCTGCAAAAAGTGAGGACAGAGGAAGCTCTCATGTAACTAGCTAGAAATAATGACTGTTAATATCACGATCGGTATGCCAGAGTTGTTTTTTCTACAGTTCATCTTTTAAATGGTTTTAAAACAAGTATTCAGCACTGTCTACCTGTTTAACCACATTTTCAAAAGGACCACTCACCCAATAGTTATTGTTAATGCCATTATGGGGCTATTTTAATTTTGTAAGCAAATTTTAGTGAGTATATTGAAATTCATGAACATATCCACATTTATTACAGGTATTTTCAAGGTAGCTTTTAATCTGAATATACCCAAAGGACTCTTTACCCTACAGAAATACATTCATGTTTAATTCTACTCCATTCACAATAGCAAGGAAATAGAATAAGCTTACATATCTATCAACAGATGACTGAATAATGAAATTATCATACATATATTCAATGAAATTTTATCTAGCTAAAAAGCAGTGGTTCTCAACCTGTGGGTCATGACCCCTTTGGGGGGCATCAAATACCCTTTCTAACACCAACAGGGGTTGAATATTGGATATCCTGCATATTAGATGTTTACATTATGATTCATAACAGTAACAAAATTATAGTTATAAAGCAGCAATGAAACAGTTTTATGGTTGGGGGTCACCACAACATGCAGAGCCGCATTAAAGTGTCACAGCATTAGGAAGCCTGAGAACCGCAGCTGAAGTCATGAAACTTCCAGGAAATGGATGCAAGTGGGAGATACTATGTTAAGTAACCCAGGTTCACAGAGACAGAAACTGCACGCTCTCTCTCTCAAGCAGATCTGATCTTCTGATTTTTATATATGTGTATTTATGGGGGGAGCCAATGTGGTGCAGGTCACAAACTAGAAGGGGCCCACGAGAGGGGACACCATGTTTTACAGGAAGGCAAGGATGAAATACACATGCCATGAAGTGAAAGGAGGAACACTGAGTGCAGACCAAGAGTGAGACAAGGAGACAGGGGAGAGCAGATGAGCAGGGAGGATCAACTGAAACAACAGATGCATGAAAACATCACGGGGGAACATAGAACAGCAGGATTTGAACCAGGTAAGAGAAGGTGAGGATACATTTGTGCAGATGGAAAGTGGAGCCTCCAGCTTTGAGGGGGCCAGTGACTGCTCAAGCTGCCTGGAGACTGTTGAATACCAGCTGTTGTCAGAGGCAAGACTAGAGGCACTAGAGGTACTAGAGACAGAACTGAGACTGAGAACACTCTGAAGTGCAAGAGCATGGCAGGCTGAAGATGAACAGAGACCGTAAACCTACACGTCGAGAGATCCTCAGTGAAGTACTCTCCCTGCCAATGTTCCCGTTTTCTAGTATGTTTCAGACTCACTTGTGTCTTTCTGTAAAATATAGACTATTTTGACAAAGAACATTCTTTTAACTTTGCCTTTACTTCCTGTCTTAGCTAGCTTGTGCTCACCCTCCAAAGACTGATCCCAGCACCAGCCTTTGCGAGCCCTCCTAGCTGCATCACCACTGCATGCTGCAGCATTATCTCTCATGAATCTTTTGAGTCTAGAACCTCAAGGCCTAAGCATATGACATAGTAGTTCTTGATTCATGCTTCGTGAATAGACACATGAGTTCCCAAGTTCCCCATTTCCAAATAACACCCAAATCAGGAACTAAAGAGAAACTAATCTTACACTAGAAAAATTCTGAGTAGGAACTAAAATCCATGATTTTAATATAATGAAATTCCATAGAAACAAAGAGTCACTCAGGAAATGAGTCAATTATTTCTAGAAGCCCAGTCTCACGGTGGAAAATCTATCAAAGCTAACAGTATTGGGGCTCAGTGGAGGACTCATTAGGGAGCTGTTTGAGATGCATAATATCAGAAAAAGAATAGCAGAACTCACCGCCTGTGATCAAATAAAACCACTGGCATTGTCCACTCCAGCAGGAGATTCCAGTGAGAAGATAAATGGTTTGCAAAATTACAGTACAGACACGATGGATCAAGGGGGACAGAATTTAAAACAGTAGAAATCTTATAGCCTTCTCCTATTGCTGATCATAGCAGTAAATCACATTTTAAAGTGTTTTCACAGAAATGGTTACTAAGAAAATCTATTTAGTACTGAACTGCCAGTAGATTTAAAGACATAACAGAACATCTCAGAAGATAATAAAGGCCTGATTTAATCTAATTGTATATATATTTTCAAGAGATTGAAGAATAGGAGGTCTACCATACTGACTGGCTTTCACATGGAGCCAGTCTATACCAAGATTCCTCTATTGTGACACAAACGGTGTGCACATACACAGCTTGGTAGTCCTGTCTCCGTTTGGTGTAATTTACACACTCAGTGTGTGGTCTAGTCTTGTCTTTTCAACTGACATTTTCCATAATCAGCTGAACACAGAGGTCCTTCCTGAGCCCTGATTCCACTCCACAGACTTCTTTTTATCTCCTCTCCTGATGCACTGTGATTTGATTTCTCCTTGTCTCCCTGTTATACACAGTCCTGGCCTGCAGGTAGCACTTGACTCTGCTTGGCTCTGGTCTCCGAAACCCTTTCTGTAGTCTCTGAGGCACCAGTCCACTTTGACAATGTACTTTTGGTTTCTTTTGCCCACATATTTCTTAAAATATAATGTTGCATGAATTTTGGTCATACTCTTTCTTCTGACTATGGGGAATCCATGTGTGATCTTGTACAGTGGTTGTTTTTAACCTTCTTAATGCTGCAACCCTTTAGTACAGTTCCTCGTGTTGTGCTGACCCCAACCATAAAATTATTTTCATTGCTACTTCATAACTGTAATTTGCTACCGTTGTGGACTGTAATGCAAATTGTTTTTGGAGGCAGAGGTTTGCCAATGGGGTCGTGACCCACAGGTTGAAAGCCAGTGATGGACACCCTTATGGCTCTGTCTATCACCAATATGCTCATGTCTCCTAACTCTCCAGAACTCTCCATGTGTTTATTTTCTTCCATTCAACCTCACTTTGTGCCTTTTGGCTTATTTCTAAAGTGAGCTTCCTTCAGTCTGTGTCCATATTATAGACTAAAATGTGAGTAACTTGATTATTGTAACTATACTTAATAGGTTTAGGATAGCCTTAAAACCTTAAATCCCTTAAAATATTTAAAGGAATTCTCATCATTTGGCTCAGTTTTTCACTATTTATTTTAAAAATATTATTATGTTGGTGTGTGTGTGTGTGTGTGTGTGTGTATGTGTGTGTGCGTGTCTATAGGCATGCACATGCCATGGAGATCAGAAAATTACTGTCAGGGGTCACTATCTCTTCTCATGAATGGCTCCAGGGCTAAACTCAGACTTGCCCATCCTTCCAGCTCACTGACTCATTTATTTCTCCATTTCATTTGTCTTTTTAAAAAAAAATTTCTTCTATCCTCCACTAATTATAAATCCTGTTAACTGGATTGCCAACTAGTCTTTTTCATTATCTGGAACAGAAGATTATAATAAGAAATGCCTTCAAATACTTAGGCAAATCTGAAATAAGCACAGCTTTTCTCTAATCTACCCACACAGACACTCACTCTCAAGATAGTGCACCACCGAACCCACACAGACTCCCTTGACAAACGCTTTCCCTCCTGTGGATTCCCATGTGATCAACGGTCCATTTTAGTGTTTTGTAAGAGTATCATCAGCCCAAGTTTTCAGGGTCTATGTCTTCACTCTCGTGACAAATCAAGACATTATTTGCAGATTCTAATCTTCCCCAAGCCTTTAGATTTCTCGGAAGTTTCCTGTCATCTGGGTTACACTTCACATCAGTTAAGAAGCTCACTTCAAGTTCCTATACTGTACCTACTATTCCCGAGCTCCAAGAACCTTAGTGATGTCTAGCGTCACCTCCCATGGACTGTCACCTGTCAGAGTGATCACGTCTTCCCAAGTGAAGTCTCTATTCCTCCAACTTTGACCATTATTCACCCACAACTGGCTTTATCATTGACTACTCATATTGTTTTTTCCAGCAATTCTGGTGTTTCTCATCAGGGACAGTATCAGGCAGTATGATATAAGTTATAGACAATACAGCACCATCTGATTCTTTCACTCCATAGGACAGTGGCTGCCCTTCTGCACCTCTGCAGTTCGGTGGCCACAGGACAAGGAGGTGTGACTTGTGATAGGCATCACTTTTGAGCAAAGGGTTAGAAAGCTCACCACTGTCCTCTCCTGAGAAGGTGAGCTCTGAGCACGTATGGAGAAGGCAAATGCTAAGACCATCTGCTACTTGCAAGTCACTCACTGTCTACATTGGTAGAGATCTGCAGACCGCTCCTAAGAATTCCTGTTTTCTACACAGTCACTGAATTTATCCATGTGACCTCAGCATAGCACAGCCTTTCTTAGTCAACGGAGGCTTTTAATCACTACTTTAGAATTCCACTTCTGAAGGGATCCCCACCCAAATTTAGTGTCCCCCCCCCGTGTGTTGTTTCTAAGCTGTTGAGGTAGGACTCGGGATTTTGGAATGGGAAGATCATCCTGATTATCTGGGCAGACCTAATGTAACCAGAAGTGTCCTCATGACAGAGAAGCAATAAGACTCATGTCATAAGAAGGAAATATGACAAAGAAAGAGTCTGAACTGATGTACTATGAAGATGAAGGAAGGGACAACAAAGGAAAGAAAGGGCAGTGGTTCTCAACCTTCCTGATGCTGCAATCCTCATGTTGTGGTGAGGCCCAACCAAAAAAATTATTTTCTTGCTAATTCAAAATTGTAAATTTGCTAGAGTTAAGAATCACGATGTATATATTTTTGGACAGGGAGGTTTTCCAATGGGGTTGCAACCCACAGGTTGAGAACCACTGTTCTAGACAGATTGTAGCACTCCTGGTGCCTGAGTGAGAGACTCCTGAGACCCATGTAGGACCCTGAACTTCACTATGTTTGTGGCAATTTATTATAGCAGCAATGGGAAAGTAACACAGATATGAAACAGTGCTTGTGTTCTTGGAACACTTCGCAGTCATTTTCTACGGTATAAATATTTAAAAACACATTACTCTCTCTTTTCACCTCTATCCCAGATGTCAGTGACTAAGGCTATGGGATGATTCCCTTTTTCTGCATTCTTAGTCTTCTAGATGCTTATCCCAGAAATAGGTTTTTGCTTCACCCTACCAATGTGCTTCCTTCTCATTTCTGAATCCATGGAGCCTTTACCCTTTTACACGGTGACAGCAGTTTCCCTTCAACACATTGGAGCTGGAGATCTGCATTGCCAACAGGAGGATGAGAACCATGACCTCAGAAGGGTTCCCCCTGTTCTTCAGTTTTCAATATTTGGGTTAGTTCAGAAATGTTATAGCTGCCCCTGACACCTGCTGTGAAGGATAATGGCAAGGCTTGTTTGTAGTTCCAATGGGGACTTCTCAGGAAACTTGACTCTGACATAGACGACCCATTCTTGCAGGAGTAAGTCTTAATTCTGATAAAAGGGAACCCATTCTTGTAGGGTTTTGCATTGTCACCAATGGATGCCAGAATTTGTGGTTTTACTATAAAAATCTGGTTCAATAATTCTGTTGAGAAATGTCTCATCAAATCTCTCCCCTCAGGGAAACTGGTGGAAAGAAGATCCCGAGGGGATGTAGGACACCAAGGAAACAAACTCTTCTACACATAGCAGGACTGATACATGTGTGAGCTCACAGAGAATGTGGCACCATGCATAGGATCTGTATGAATCTGCACCATGCGAGGTCCCAGTACTGAGAAGAGAAGTGGACACAAGCCCCTGTCCCTAATCCAGAGGCTATGTCTAGTTGGTAACCACTTGCATGAAAAGTCAGTTCTCTCTAGTGGAGTCTCACTGGGGATGCAAACCACTCTAAAAGGCGACCCCATGCCCCTGCAGTAGATGGCAAAACAAACTCAGTGGTGTCATTGGAAGTTCTTTGTCTCATAAGAGTTTGACAGGCCTTCTTTTTTTTTAACCTTATGTTCTTTGCATATATAATATGGCTTCCAGTTTTGTGTCTACGTCTACATGCATATCTTGTGCACTTTCTCTGGATCTTTTTCTTCTGTTTCTTTTTGTCCTATTCTAGTTTGTTCGTCTTGTTTAATTTAATTTTTAAAAAATTCTTTGAGATGCCTGTTTGTTTCCTAATAAGAGAGATAGAAAGGGTGTGGATTCTGATGACAGGGAAGGTGGAAGGAATCTCAGAGGAGATGGAAGAGGGGAAACCATAATTAGAATATAATGTATGAAAACAATCTCTTTTCAATAGAAGAAAGAAAAAAACACATGTCCACTGGACCATCTCTAAAGCATGAGAAAGAGGACCGTGAGCGGTGTCAAACTACATCAGAGGATGCTTCCACAGCTGTTGAGACAACGATCTAGTCCTACTTTCCTTGTTGGAGCCGTCTCGCCTAGAGTCAAGCTCTTCAGTAATCTCTGCCACAGCAAATGTCGCAATTTGCCAATGAAGGAAAATACGACCATTAACAGAAGCAAGGGAGAAACCATGTACTTCGCTGCATGTCCAAACTTAGTCTTTCTTACCTTGTACCTGGGGTGGGGATCTGTAGTTTTTGTAGCAGTTCTCAGATTTACTAATCTATGCATTTTCTTATTAGGCAGGTTCAATTTTTCATGGTTTCTGGAGTGACAGAGCTCAGTATAACAGTATGTAAAATAGAAAACCAAATTTTACATTTGAATTTAGCTGTTTGCAACTGAGGTTAGTCTTCTATCTGACAGTGATATGAGAAAATGTTGCCTTGACACTGAAAATATAGATGTATGATTTTAAAAATCTAAAACTTGCATCAAAAAGTATCACACAGCATAAAATAATTATCTGGTGAATTACAATAATATTTTTATTTGGTAAGACTATTTTAAACTATTTCAGACTATTTCCCCCTTCAAAGAGACAAAGAACTAGCTGAAGATAAGTTCTTCAAAATATTTATCTATAGTTTATCATTTTAGAGTCCATTACTTTGCATATACAATTATAGTTTATAAAATGCCATTCTGGTTACTGAGTAAAAATTCATGCCATGAGTCCGGTAAGGATTTACCTGTACCAGAGAAATTTTCAACAAGTTCTACTTTTAAACATTTTAAAATGTCATACACAAATGACTACTCCAACACCAGCAATACAACTAAGAAACTTCATCTTTAATGACGTCTCAGGTAATTTACAGGACATGGGAATACTGAGGATGAGTGTGTGTACTGGGGCAGCAATCCCTTTAAGGAGATACTGGCTTCTCAGACCTTAAAATATGTACTTATTATTTAAGAATCAGCCAACAGATATTAAGAAAATCTTTGCAGCTTTTGCTTGTCTTCTACTTAACAAACCAGGGTTCATTTAGGTTAGCATGCATATTCTAGAGAGTGTTGCAAGTCTATGGTGAGGGGTAAAGGACATCAAATCAGCTTAATTTAGCGTCATAATTAAGGTGATAAGATAATAAGAGAGGTGATCAAGCTCAGCTGAGAAACAGGGTTCCTTGAAGAAAATGTGACTGGTGACAGCAAGGCCCACGCCAAGTGAAGATACACTTAAGAAGAAAGGGATGGATGAGAGAAGCCTGCCCCTGGCAGATGAGGATGGGCCAAGCTGATCAGTTTCTCAGGCTCAGGGGACTGTCTTACACACACTGTCTCAGGGACAGACTTTGGGCATTTGTCTCGTGCCCTAGATTTTTCTTTATTGGAACTATTTCTGGTATTGGCTGAACCCTAATATTTGGGAAAGGCCTCAAATTTAGGCATTATCAATGGGGTTATACGTATTGTCGCAGAGACAGCCTGCTGAGATTAAAGAATAAAATCTCACAAAATTTATGCCCTTCCTTTTCTTTAAATATACCAGTAAAAAAAGAAAGTGACCTACTTAATTTATGTTGGCCTTTAGAGACCATGATTGACCTTGGTTAGGTGGCATTTTTACCAATGAGTAAACAGGAGCCACCATGGACTATCCTGTCTCCTAGGTCGTACAACTTTCTCATCATCTCAAGGCCATCTCACATGGCTGTTGCTTCTCTGGTGAAACTTCCACCTATCAGAGCAAAGGAAGTGGACAATTTGGAGGCAGCAGAGAGCCACTTTCATTATTTTGGCCAAGATAAAGGTGTAGTTACCTTAATGAAAAACTTACTAAATTTCTGTCACACTTTCGCACACCTTCAAGCAGAGTGAAAGCGAGGTCACGTGTTCCCTATGAGTTAAGGAACTCACAGATTTTGTGATCCCCACACCCGTACTCTGGTAAGTGGTATTTTTGTCAAAGCTGGTCTCCAACAGACACTGGGATTGCAGATGTGTGCAACTGCATCTGGCTCTATGTGGGTGCTGGGGTCTCCAATCAGGTCCTCATGCTTGGGAGGCAAGCAATTTACCCCCAGGCTATATCACCAGTGCTGACTTCTTCATTATTCTCTTGAGAGCTGGAGCTGCTAGATAATTACCTTTCAGGTAAATGAGCTATATATATTTATATGTATATATAAATTCTAAAACCTAAGTGTACCCAGTTATGACAGATTTCTCTATCAAGCATTTCACTACCCATATGCACAACATGAAACTCTTTTGATATATAATTCAAGATGGACTGACTTTGTAATTAAAGATTTTATTTTCTTTTTGTATCATTAGAGATTGAACACCTAGGCTTGTAAATATATGTAATTATTTACCTGGAATCTAAAAAAAGATATCTCTTTTGATATTCTGGAATTTCAAATTTTTCTCTCTAAAAACATATAAATTATCTATGTAGAATATACATGGCTATGTGTACAAATTTATAAGATACAAAATATCAAGAAAGTAGTATCTTATCTGAAAACTGGCTTGTATTTTTCAGTTAAGACTAAAGTACAAAAATTTATCTTGCCAACAAATATTTTTACATTACAGGACTCCATTATTGAACAGACCATAATTTAAATAAAACACTTAATTTTTCTTTTACTTTTGCTGTCATGAGTAATGTTGCAATAGACATCTGTTCACACACATCATTTTGCATGTAGTTATCAGTTTTATAAAACAGATTCCTAGAAATGAAACAACTGCAACAAAGTAGACACGAACGTCATGATTTCTGAGAATTACAGTATTAAGTGATTGCCAAAGAGGCTGCAGCTGGCACTGCAGTACTGGCATATGTGTATCTACTTTCCTTCTCCTCCACACTGATTCATGCTATTCTTTTTCATTTTTACCATCTGCAGTTTAAAAAAAGGATATCCATTTTTTTAAAAAAATTCACATTTCTCTTATGACTTTTGGACTTAGCATGTTTCAAATATAGTGTTATCTGTATTAAATTCATTTTTAGAAAGTTATAAAATTATTTTTCTATGCACTAACCTTACTGATTTATAAATCCTTACGAATCATAATTGTCATTTGCCATATATATTATATAGTTCTCCAATATATCTTCTGAATTTATTCAGGGTGTTGAAACTCTGTCTTTAATTATTCCTTCGCACATCACTGAATCTTCTGGTAACCTACCTACAGTTGTCTTTTCATTTTTAAACCTGTTTGGTTTCCCTGCTGATTCACCAGCTCTGAGGTAACGATGCATACAGCATGGCAGAGCCTTCGTGCCAGTGTCACAGCTGCCATATGGGTCAGCACTGCACACGCCATGGCTCACTCTGCCTATCCCGCATCTACTTCATGTAGATGCTAAGTCATTATCTCAATGCGTCACTTTTGAGAAAGACTCTACGGCTCTAATTAGGCACAGATAACTGTATGACACATATAATGTCTTACAAATCATAACTTCATACATGTACAGTATCTGGAAAAATACCACAAATTCATATTTTCAAGATTCTGAAACAATGAAATTTACTGTTTATAGAAAGAACAAGGCAGATAAAATGATTATCATCCAAAATGTATAATAATAGAAATTCAAATAAAGATTAGTAGTCAACAGTACTATGGAAGTCAGTGACCTAGAAATAAGGTATGTTATCTCTGATGGCAGCTGGATTAGAACAGAGAATTTCTCATTGTGTTCTATGTGTGAAAGATCTGCTCTCAGGTCTTAACCTCATTGCTAAGGAACATTTGGAAACTGGTAAAAGATATTGAATTGGAAACCAATAAGAAACACTAAAAACAAAATTTATTTCACTATAAAATTCCATCAGTCTTTCTTTGTTGTTTAAACTCAAGTAAGATAGAAAATTATGATTTACATTTTTCATAATTTTATTAAAATCCATTATTTAGTTCTGGTTAGCCAGTACGTCAACTGTACATGACTTAAAAATATATACCAAGTTGTAAGTTTGCTTAATTTTCACTGTTATTGATAACAAGTTCTGTTTTTTTTTAAATAATCACATGCAGTTTATAAAGTGTAGGGTCTATTTTCTAGCAATCAAATAGCTTTAATAGTCAGCCCATCCAACTCAAGGCCTTAAAAAGCAAGAACACATTAGCATACATTTCCTGAGACATGCAGCATCGGTGACAGTAATAAAGTCCAGTAAGAACATTCTCTAAGTACACAGACTTCCTTCCACAAATCTGCCCCTCCTGAGTAATCTCAGCTTTACCTCACTGAATAAGGCCCTCCTAAGACATCCCCCGGGTCTGAGTGGTAGATCCACTGGTAACTGGATGTCTCCTTTCTGCTTCCATGGAGAGAGAGGTAAAGCGCAGATAGGTGGCTTAATCAGGAGGCTGGCATGGGGGGGCTGGAGGGTGGGGCAAGTTCCTTCCAACTGATGGAAGGAAAAATGTTGAGAACATCAGGCACTAAAGCACATGGCTGAAAGGTAAATTTAAGTTCCCAAAATGAGATGATGAAATTTATTTAAGATTTTCTTTCAAGCTATTGCTATAGAACTCTGCCAAGAGGAGGTTTTCACAGTCGAGAGATTTCAGTTGATTTCCTTTTGAGTCCTGGTGCGGGTCACCTTGTCCTCTAGAACACACCCAAGAGTCAGTGACTTCATGCATTCAACCCTAGAGTTGTCAGAAAGCTTGTTCACAGGCAAAGGAAGAGGAGGCCTCTGTATAAAGTTTCCTACAGTGGAGTTTGTGACACAGTTTTCAAACATTTATCTAGGGGCTGGAGAGATTACAGTGGTTAAGAACATGTCCATTCTTGCAGCATGCCTGAGTTCAATCCTAGCACCCATGTCAGGTGGCTCACAACTGCTTGAAACCGGAGCTGCAAGAGGGACCCGATGACTGTGGCCTCCTGTGCCATGCTAATTCTGAGTATGCACATATATCCTCATGGTCTTTTATCCTCCATCAGACCCCCAATGTAGGCTATGCGGCCATACGACATCGGTTTGTGGCTCCGTCCGTTTTTTCCTATAGCACTAACCAGAACAAGAGCCATTTGGTATTCATCAGGTTGTCCCAGGGTACAGTAAAATAACTCTGCATGTACACAGTGCATCCAGATCGAGACAGGTCAGCATCAGTGCTCCCTAAAGCCCTGTTTGTATAAAGTGATGCATATTTATGCAAGTTGTGTGATGCAGTACATGCATATAACATGCATGGGTCAGATCAACCTGTCCCCAGCATTTCTTTGTGCTTGGAGCAGCTGATTGCCTCTCCTTCCTGGGGAACCCCAGAACTTCGTCCTCTGTCTGCCTGTGCCTGGGTATTCCTGACTAACCTCCTCTGCCCCCTTTTGTCCTCTCAACCTCCAGCCCTCACTCTTCTATTCAGAAACACCCTGTGTAGGAAATGATGTGGGATACTATTGGAGGGGAGATGTGCACACAAGTGCAGGTGACTAGAGACAGGCAGGATGGAGACTACCTGGATGACGGACAGACAGGCTATGGAGGGAGTGAACTCTGAGCTGAGGAAAAGATCTTTGAATTGACAGGTGAATTACTGTTAGGAAGGTAAATGTTCTGGGACGAAATGTAGGTCAAATTAAAAAAGATTTTATATTAGATATTTATTAGGACTGATCTGAAATGTTTTGCCTATCCGTCCTTTAACTTGACACTCGCAGGCACCTCCATCCCCTAGGCTGGCATGAAGAGAACTACACGTCTGTGTCTATACTGAGGCTCTCTGTTGCACAGGATAAACTTATTTGCTCACTTTTTTCCGTGACTGTGGGTAGTTCCAGCTGTAGTAGCCAGCATCTCATTCCTTAATAAAACTCTTCCTGATGTCCTGAGATGGTTCCAAGTGCTGGCTGTGGCCGTTCGAGGTATTTGGTGGAATGGAAGAGCTCCTAGCATTTGTCACTGACTGGGACTTCAGTCCTAATGAAAGGGGAGCATGTCACCCAGCATAGACAGATTCTTGCCTACAGCAGAGTGTCAGAAGTAATGCAATGTCACTGATTTAAAGTCATTGCATTCCACCTTCAGTGACAGGACAGCCCTATCCCACCCCCACAAGACAAACAACAAATAAACAAAACACTTCAAAAATCCATTTCATTATCTGGAAATCAACTCATATAACATTAAAAAGGCAAACTGTTTAGAATCTCATCTGGTACTAGACTAAAATCAACAATTCTAATATACTATTTTTTTGCTTTAAAAACAAACAATCAAATAAACAAACCTGAAACCCAATACTAGACTTTATAAAAAAGGCCAAGTACAAAGACAAAAGGACGCCATGGCTGAAGAACACAGTGACAACAGAAACTTGCTTCCCTTCTCTTCTCCAACCTCCCCCTCCACTTTCACTAACTGAATTTGCCTTCTGATTCCTTAGGCTGAATCTTTTTCCAGCCCCCATATTCCCCGCCCCCAACACCTGTAACACAGTGTGTGTTTGCCTGAAGTGTTCAACAGTCTGCTGCACAGACTGCTCAGTAAACATTCATAAAGGTGTGTCATTCTTTGCAGAATACTCAAGCATGGCTCTTCTAATTTCTTAAATAAATTTTACAATCCCTAAAACCACATTTATTCCATAAAAACATCTTAGATCAGAGCCTACTTCTTTATGTAATTCCTACACATATTTGCTCAGTAATTTGGCAGTCAAGCAATATATTCATCCTTGTCATTCACTGATGTCATAAAAAGAGAAGACAGCAGGGTCAGATTATTAGGCAAGCAGATATGGACCAATGCTCTAACACTAGTGATGCTCTTGCCACAGTTTTTAATCTGTTGGTAATTACAGTATAAAGCATGAATTCCACGATCACCCCAAACAAAACAAAACCTTACTATGTAAATGACAGAATGCAAACAGGTTGTATATCTGTTGCTGGCATTCTATCTTCAATCTCCTAAAAAAGATCAACAATGCTGTTTCTAAAGCCATAGAGGAGGTGATAATTTTCAGTACTAACAAATCAAGAAAAATGAACGTTGGCCTCCACCCTCTGGTTGACATACTGAAGAGATGGCCATGAGGTTCAAGGCCTCTCCAGCTGATGTGCTTGGAGACATTTATGGTTTTACAACCATAAATAAACTAAGAAGTAATGCACACATCATTGGAGTAGCACATAAAGGACCGGTGTGATAGCTATACCACAGGTCACAAATACATGGTGCCTCTCCTTGTAGGGGGATTCGTCCTTACTGCCATACACACAAGCACGGTTATGGTTATGCTTTGGTCAGTGAAATGTGAGCCTAGAAAACAGGGTTTTTTTTTTGTTTGTTTTTTTGAGACAGGGTTTCTCTGTGGCTTTGGAGCCTGTGCTGGAACTAGCTCGTAGACCAGGCTGGTCTCGAACTCACAAAGATCCGCCTGCCTCTCCCTCCAGAGTGCTGGGATTAAAGGCATGCGCCACCACCGCCCGGCTAGAAAACAGTTTTTAAAAGCTAGCATGTAGATTGGCAAGTCCTCTGCCTCTGTTTATGGGAGAGATGGACAGTGGTTTTTCTGTGTACCTAAATGAGTTCTGGGAAAGCTGGGCTTGGGAACCACACCCAGAACCCAGAACCCAAGAGCGTCATTTTCCATAGAGCAGCAGGTCAGAGGAGCTGAGCTCACATGAGACCCCTCCTCAACAAACAGACAACAAAGACAAGTACAGCTGGAAGCAAAGCTTCCTCCCCAGCACACAGAGGAACAAAGGACAGCTCCAAAGACTCTCAACACCAAAGATTTCATGCTGTCTACTGATGAGTAAAAAATTATTGCATCCTAATACCAAAGTCAAAACTTTTCTACCCTCTGGTATGATTAGAGATTGGTGGCACTTCCAGTTAGTCTATAGTACCAACTATGTTTGTTCAGTTTTGTCATCAAGTGTAATACAAAGAAAAAAAATCTTCAAATATTTTACAAAACTTGAAACTCTTATGAGTTTTTTCATTCCAATAAACAATTCTAATGCATGAAAAAGGGCATCATTAATACAGTTATGAAAATTAAGAAAAGCGAAATTTGTATCATAAACTATAAATTGCTAACTCCTCCCCAGTGTCATGGAGAATTTTCCACGTTACCTCTACAGAGGCCACCACCTGTCTGTTGGTTAGGCTCCTTCCATTAGGTTTGGTAGTTGCAATGTTTTAGCTTTTTTTTTTTTTGTATTTAAAACAATGTCTGGGTTCTAGTAAAGAACTATATACTCCTACAAATCTCTTTCCTGTGTAATTTGAATAACATATTTGACCAAATGAATGAAGCACAAGAAAGGTGACCTTCCGAGTGACAACCTTGTTAGTTCCGCTCAAGATGCCACAATGTTGCTTCAGAGAATGTATTTTCTTTTCTGTCTTTATTTGTATTTGTGTAATTATCCAATATAATGGGAAGGCATACATAATTTTATGTCTATTACAGTAAAAAGTCTGCTATATTTCAGTCTACCCATTCTTTTCTGTCTAAAGCTTTATTGAAAACATTAAGAGCCATGAAAATAATTCATTGCTTTTTAATGTAATATGCAATATGGTTCTTTTGTGTGTACAGAAGAAAATATAGACTTACTATGTTAGCAACAAAACCCAGGCACTCTCACTGTCTACCCCACCAGCTCACATTTATAACAGAAATGTCTTGCTTACTGTGCACTACAGATGCATGCACTACAGACAGGTGCAACTTGAGCCTTTGCAGCGAGCAAGAGAAAAGTAATTTTTTTATTTCTAATATTATTCGATTATACACTCACCAGTGAGCTAGTAACTGACAGCTGCCTTCTCTCTTTAATCCAGTTTGTACACTGCAACCTACCCAGCACTGTGTAGGCCCTGTCCTTGAACTGGTTCCCTGTCATCCTAATCCTAACTGATATTCACTCTAGCCACTGTAATATGGAGAAGTTTTCAATCGATTCCTATCCCTGGGCCAATTCATCAGAATACTAAGCTTGAGAACATGTCAGCAAAATGTGTGTTCCCATGACAACGCAGCATACCAGAACACTAGAGCTTTGCTTTCGTAATAGGGCATAGAGTTACCACGATTTTTATGCTGACTTACCAGAAAACTTCTAAATTGTAATAGGAGAAAGCAGTGAAATAAGAACCAGCTCTGACATCTGAAAATGAAATAACAGTCAAACTGTATTTCCTTTAAAATGCTACCTTGGTGATGTCCAATAGGACATTTTCTCTCTCTTTTAGAAAGCTTTCTGGGCTGTGAAGAATGAGAAGCTTTTGGAATGAGGGTTGCAATAGGAACCTTCTGCAGGGCTGAAAGCAAGACAGAGACTCAGAAAATAACCCAAAGGGGGCCTGAAAGAGATTGTCATTATGTTGAGAGAAAGCCTGGGCTCTCTGGCTCCCCTCTCTACAGCCGCTGCTCTGGCCTCAGCCCTCACCCACTTACACCTACAAATCTCATCCTTCCAGTGGCTTCAATGGTGACATAAGTATTGGCCAGTCTGACTTTTATAGATTTTTACCCCCACCCCAATATTTTATCTGGAGTCCGTTAGGTTTCCTTTTCCTAGATGTTCTAGTAGGCACACCAACTCAAGTACATCCTTCTCCTGGTCCTGCTGCTGTTGATCCTCTCTGAGGTCCTCTAACACCCTGGGTCCCTGAGTCATGTTAAAAAGGTCTTCCCTCAGAGTCTGTGTGAGCCCTTCCCTCTCCTTTGCCCTAGTTCCCTAGGAACCTGCATTCACTTCTGATACAGTCCTGGAGCAGGTGACCATTTAGTCCTTCCTGAAACTTACGACGTGTCTGTCATAGGTCAGGCCAACTCTGAAAGGGCACATGCCCCCACAGCACCCAGTCTGTGAATATCAAGTGGAGCCTCCACAGGAAGGAACAACTGGAGAAATGAATAATTTTGACAGCAACATTACTTCAAGCAATAAAAATGAGTTTAGCAGAAAATAACTAAATCTAAGGCTTATAGTTGACAACAAGATCTTCAGTGAATGTTTCCTTTTCTGTCATTTAAAAATTAATGGACAGAAATGGAATGTAATGACATAATTTAATATGCACTGTGTAGGATTATCACTAAGTAATTGCGTGCTCTTCATCTTCTAGGCTACAACTTAGATACCCAGAGATTTTTATCTTGTTACTGGAAGTTGTACCTTCTTCCATACCTTTGGATTTCTCCTCTAACATCTTTTTACTCTCTTTGCTAATGTTTATATCAAGAAACATAAAACTACTAACAAATAATATGGACTATGAAAATTTTGAAGACCTGCAAGTGCCCCATGGTAACTCAGAGAGTGGTTGAGCAGAAGTAGAGTTTCTCCCTGCCCCTGGACTCCCTCTGTCTCCTGTGTGTGCCATGCACTTGCTCCTTACCTGACATGCTTCCCCCTTCCCGGGGGACAGTGAGGACACAGAGAGCTGGTAAGGGGCACATCAATCAGGGTCTCCCCAGGGTTAAAGGTACTCAGTTTGCCTTCAGAAGGATGCTAGGCCACATCCTTCCCAAGTTAAACAATTCACTAGCTACTAGAGCAGAGCCCAGACCACATGGGAAAGAGAACCAAGAAGCCTTTGAGTCCCCTTAACAGCATTAAAAACTGGCTTTGTTCATCTTCTGGGCTGCAGCCACAGAATAGCTCTAAAACTCGCCTTCTATGGGTCTCTAACCACTCCATCACTCATATTTCTATTTTTGTTTGTGTCTTTTTTCTATCAGATATGAGTTCTTCCTTCTGTTGATAAGAGAGTCACTACACTTCGTGACAATTTTAAGGTCCTCCAGGGCCTTATTCTTTACAGTTAGAAGTCAGCCTTGTCTTAACTCTGATCCTTTCCCAATAGCTAGGCCAAGGACGACAACTTAGGAGAGGCTTTAGACATGTGCACAGAGAATGAGGTCTGACAGGCAGACTCATTAGGACAACTCCAGTAAACCCCAGGGAGAGCATCCACTGAGAGGTGCACGGGTGTTGAGCAATATTTGTACACTGTATGAAGACGTATTGCTGTGATTGGTGAAATAAAAAGCTGAACAGCCAATAGTGATATAGGGAGGACCGGCGGGATTTCTGGGGAGAGGGAGGAAGAGGAGGAATCTAGGTAGGTGAATCTCACCAGCAAGACGCCAGTAAGACATGGAGGGAGTCAGACATAAAGAAATGAAAGAAAGGTAAAAAAGCCACATGGCAAAGCAGATTAATAGAAACAGGTAAATTTAAGTTTTAAGAGCTAGTGGGACAAGCCTAAGCTAAGATCAAGCTCTCTTAACTAATAATAAGCCTCTGTGTTGTTATTTGTGAGCTGTTGGCCCAAAACAAAATCTGACTACACATGGGCACACTGGTGCCTACCCACAGAGTGAGAGATCAGTCTTTGGTGCATTTCCTTTTCTTCTTCCAGACCTCCTCCATACATAAATGTGTATGCACTTAAGCGCACATGCACACGCGTGCGCACACACACACACACACACACGTGCATGCACTCACACACACACGTGCATGCACTCACACACAAACTCAAACACACAAATCTGCAAATTAGAATTAAAGTTAGCATGTCCATTTCTGCTGTGGAGAAGACATCCCTGCATGACTTCATCTGGGTTGGAGGCTTCCGTCCCCATGTCTCTTTCCTTTGCAAAGGCTCAAGAGAGCCCTAATGAGCAGACTAGGCAATCTGCTTGTAGAAGACACAATTTACTTTCAAGGAAATGAAGGCTTTGCAAACAGTAGTTTTAAATAGACAGGTTGTACAGTCTGCACTACCTAATATTATATTAGGATTCCTTTTTGCTTCGTATCGATGTCAAAATTATTTTACAATGACGACAAGTTCTTGAGGATGTAATATTTATACAAATGTCACAGCAGTAACTGAGTTAAAGCTTGGATTAAAATCCATGTGTTGTCAGTATTACTGAAAGACAATTTGATATATGCATAAACATGATTACAACGAGAAAAAAAAGAATCAGACTTGGAGGTAGATATTGAGGTCAAAGCCCTGGAAATACATGTATTCTCACTCAAAATGTGTTCTTTCACTTACGAAACAGTGATAATTGCTTCCCTTGACTACTGTCAGAATCAGATGACAATCTACATATGAAAACAAACTGCAAGCTATAACCAGCTAAATTCAACTCTATCATTACTCTGAAGATTATTTTCTAAAGAAAATATCTCAGATAGTAATGAAATGAAACATTCCTGTTTTATATGTGATATGTATGTGTTACTGTCTTTCCATACGTTTCCAAAACATAGGAAAAAAGGCAGAATTAGAATACCTTTAAAAACATATATACTTTTAAAAATACTCTCTTGTAAAGCTATCCTGCTCCCAGTTTACCTCAGTGTGGTTTGTGGGTTGACAGGGACGGCCCAGGCCACACAGGAGAGCTTCAGACATATTACCATTCTTTTCAACGTTTGAGTGCAGATTACTTACCTCTCTGTGCAGCAACAGAGAAAACCAGAAGGGTAAGACAGAAGCAGAAACTCAGGGACAGCAGAAGCCCAGTGAGGCCCAGTGGTGAAGAATCAGACTAGTTTATAAAGGAATGGTGTAAGCCAGGCTTGCAGTAGAACTGTTCCGAGCAATTCCGAAGAACAGCTCCAGAGTGCCCTTCTCGGCGTTCTTAAAAGGAATTATGAAGATCCTGTAGCTCATTGGCTCAAACCAAGCTCTTGTTTCCCTTGCTCTGATTCCTTCCAATATCCCACCTCCATCAAGGACACCCAAGCTCTTTCACAGGCTGTGAGTCTGAGTCACTTGGAATTATCCTTTAGGACTCACCCGCTGTGACAGACAGCATAAAAGATGCTGCCATTTGGTTGTGTTGTGGTTAGGCTGACATTCATAATTAAGATGGAAGCCCCTGCTCTGTGAACCACACTATCAAACCCTGAGCACTGTTTATATCTTCATAACTCTATTCTGCTCTAAGAGGAGTACTCTGA
>JAQHUG010000151.1:2135396-2154851 GCA_028555095.1 Dicrostonyx torquatus
AGGGAGAAGGAGGGGAGGGAAGGGAAGGGTAAAGGCAAAGAAAAAAGCTGGGCGGTGGTGGCGCTCGCCTTTAATCCTAGCCCTCGGGAGGTAGAGGCGGGTGGATCTCTGTGAGTTCGAGGCCAGCCTGTCTACAAGAGCTAGTTCCAGGACAGGCTCCAAAAATACAAAGAAACCCTGTCTCGAAAAACAAAAACAAAAACAAAAAAAAAGGTAAAGAAAAAAAGAAAAAGGAAAGGAGGAAAGAAAAGCAAATAAAAGACCACGCAATCATTCAACCACACCAACAATCACAATTCAGAGTGCATTGAAGAAAGAGACTTCCTGACAAACTAAAGTCATTAGATCACATACTGCCGGAGAATCTCCCCATCCCCTACAGGTTTTGCAATAAAGGGACCTAAAGAATAGAGTTGTATAGTTCTTTACTATTAACTTAAAGGTGTTTAATGGGTATAATGACTTCATATTAGAAGGGTAATTTGACAATTAATGACAGAAAACATTAAATGCTTTGGACAAATAGAGCGCTCAATTAAGCAACTGCTCACAGAAAACACAAGGCTAGCATTTTCAGCATTATTCACAAGTATTTATAACACTCTATGACACAAAACTTGGATCTTACTGTTTTTCTGTTTTGATGGAGCTCCGAGAAACTGACCATAATTAACTTAACCTCAGATCTTGTCAACAAGAATAACTTATCAGCCAGGCATGGTGGCATACACCATTAACAGCAGCAGAGACAGGCAGATCTCTGTGAATTCGAGGCCAGTCTTGTCTACAAAGAGAGTTTCAGGACAGCAAAGGCTATACAGAGAAACCCTGTCTCGAACCTCATACCCCAGAAGAATGACTTAATTTGGAATTGGAGAAAAAGGATTATCAAAAAAGGATTACCACTAATGACTAGTCAGGGAATCACAGAGAAATCTTAATTTTTATCTGCAAATAACTTCAATGGTTATTGACGCTAATAGTTCAAATTCCAGGACAATGAGGGATACACAGAGAAACCATGCCTTAAAAAACCAAAACAAAATAAAAAATAAACTCATTACTCAAGGCAAATATTAAATTACAGAAGTATTTTGGGGGCTTTAATTAAGTGTGGGGGGGTCAAAGGTTGACAAGTGGTGCTTTCCTCTGTTGCTTCCTACCTTATTTTTGAGTCTCCCTAACCCTGGAGCTTGCTGGTTCTGATAGACTGCCTCGCCAATGAGTTCCCGGCATCTACCTGTCTCTTTGTCCCCAGTACTGGGTCATGGCATGCACAAATATGTCCAGCCTTTGACATGGGTGTTAGTGATCTGTACTCAGATGTTCGTGGTTGCCTAGGAAACACTCTACCCACTGAATCATCTCCTATCTCCTAGAATTCATTTTAAACAATTTTTTTCTTTAACCATCAGTAATGAGATTCATGAATTTTTATCAAAAATAAGGAAAATCTACACTGTAAGCATAAACTGTGAATGCTAACTCAAACCTGACTTCATGGATCAGAGAATGAACAGATGTTACAAGTGGACCATGAGGATGGGACCAGTGAACACAATGAAGGACATGGCTGTGTGTGGTGGCTTGAAGAAAAATAGTCCCCAAAGGGAATGGCACTATTAGGAGGTGAGGCCTTGTTGGAGTAGATGTAGTCTTGTTGGAGGAAGTGTGTCACTGTTGGGGTGGGCTTTGAGGTCTCATATATGCTCAAGCTATGCCTAGTGCCTCAGACCACTTCCCTGTTCCCTGCAAGATGTAGGACTCTTAGCTACTACTCCAGCACCATGTCTGCCTCCCTGCCTCTGTGCCCCACCATGATGACAATGGACGACCATCTGAACTGTATGTGAGCCACCCCAAAGAAATGTTTTCCTTTTTAAGAACTGTGGTCATGGTGTCTCTTCACAGCAACAGAACCCTAACTAAGACAGTGTGGCTCAGGAGGATGGGACCGTGAACACACTGAAGGGCATGAGCCTGTGCAGAGAGAGGGCTTAGCTGGAAGTGTGCGCTGGCTGTGAAGTGAGGATCACAAGTTATACTATGAACTACCCCTGGGAGTGCAGTCAAATGCTACATCTGTAAAAGCTCGGTATAGAAAGAGGTCTCTTTGTGGAAAAGGAAGATTACAAACTGAAAATCCAAAGGGCGAGTTCATGGACCTAGCACATTTCCTGGTTGCATTTTCTTGTTTGAAAGATTTACTGAACAGCTTGTTACAGACAACCGAAGTGAACTCTGAAGAGCAGATCTGAATATGTGGGCTTCTCCAGTAGGAAGCAGTCTTCAGTTGAGGTTCCTAAAGGGCTCAGTTTTACTAGGACTGCAGAATATCAGGAGCCTTTCATCCTCTCATTTTGCAGATCAGCTGAGAACATACCCTGACAGTATTTATGAGGCTGAGCCTATGAGATAATAGATGAGCACATTTCGCAAGATTTTTGAGCTACTGATTCAAGGGACAGCTACAGAGAGGCATGACATAAACAGCCAGGAGAGACCCCTCAGTCAATTGTCACAGCCCTCAGAATGGCAGGTGATCCACCGCAGCCTATTTATGCTCCTGACCAGTGCATTGGATTTACTTGACATATCTTCAGGTAGTGATTCTGATATTACTGACATTCTTTTAAAAACAATAAAAACAAAAACAAAACAAACAAACAGACAAAAAAAGGTTTGGGGCCAAACCCAGCTTTTCGACTGCTTTTGTTAGTAAAGGCTTTCTAGAAGCCAGTCCTGTTCGTCCCTTTATACTATGTGTGGATGGAGGCTTTTCTGATCTGTGGCAGAGCTGCATCAGGGACTGTGTGGCTGCTATGCCTCAAAACTTACTAGCTGGCTGTTTCTGAAAAAGCTTGGCACACGTATTCTAAAGTTATCTACTTTCCACCTATATGCCACTTTTCTTTTGCACCAGTACACTACAATTAAAAATCACTGACTGGGCAGTGGTGGAGCTCACCTTTAATCCAAGCACTTGGGAGGCAGAGGCAGGGGGATCTATGTGAGTTCGAGGCCAGCCTGGTCTACAGAGAGAGTTCCAAGAGAGCTGGGGATGTTACACAGAGAAACCCTGTCTTGAAAAACCCCCCAAAAACCACAACTGAAAATGAATACTTTTCAGTCAAGAGCAGGGAATATCTGTGTTAAATAAAATTCTAAACATAGAAGTCTTTTCTCAGTTTTTGTATTTACTGTGATAAAACTGACATAATAAATTTACTCTTTACTTTTTTGCGATCAGTTTAATATCATGAACCCCATGCACACTGTTGTTCAATTTTGCATTACTAAAATTCTACAGTTACTGATAGCCCTGTTCCTTCTTTCAGTTTGGTAATTGCCATCTAACACTTAGTAGCATTTCTGTGACACCAGGGCTTGCAATACCACCCTCATATACGTCCATCACACCTCCTTTCCATTATTGGCTCATTTCACTTACTGGAATGCCCTCAGCTTATGCCTGCTGTGGCTTTCTTTTCCAAGGCTGAGGAATACCCCAATTGGATGCATATGCCACATTTTCTTTATCTGTTCATGGGTATTAGGTTTCTCCTATATCTTGACTATTCTGATAATGCTGAGACATATATACAAAACTCTCTCCCAGTTTCTATTTTCAATCTGTACTGAAGTGGATGATTGGGTCACGTGATAGCTCTAAGTTTTTCAATAGTCCATTTTACAAAACAGCTTCATTTTTTCCCCCATTAAATTATTTTTACAGTTCCATTAGCAGTGTACATGGTTCTCCTTCCCCCACATCCTCTCCAACACCTGCTGCCTTGTGACAGCCCCTATTCTAATGTGAAGAGCATGTCCTTGTGATTTGATTGGCATTCCCAGGTGATTTGTTACACCCAGAGGCACATATGTGTGTTCACTTGTTTATCTTTGAAGAAATGGTTATTCAAATTCTATGCACATTTCTAAAAATCTGTTGTCATTCTGGTCTTTGAGAATGTCTTTCCTAACGATATAAATCCCTCATCTGGTATGTGTTTCAAACTCTCCCACGACTTCCTACGACGTTTTCACCTCTTAACTGTGTTCTGTACTGGGCAGAGTGTTCAAGTCTGAAACAGTCTCACTTCTCTGTTTACTTATGATGTTGGTCACACTGAAAAACAACTGTATACTCAAATTCCATGAAACTTTACATTTTCAATACATCTTATAATTTCAGAGATAATTTCATATTTATATTTGCTCTGTTGTGTTTCTATAACAATATTTCTTCTATTCTGGAGACTGAAGTCTAGGACCAATGCTCTTAATATCTAAAGAGGAGGACATGGCATCTTCTCCTAAGACAGTGCTTGGATGCTGTGCTCTTTAGACAGAGAACAGTGACTCCTCAGAATGGGAATAACAGAAGGACAAACAAACAAAAATCACCAATACTGACTGAAAAAGTTTCACATTCCCATCACCAAATTTTTAACTTGCTCCAGTTATCAGTCTGGAAAATCTAAGTCCCAAATCATACCTAAATATTATGTCAATCACATTAATCCAAGTCAAGGCACACTCGTCACAAATCCCACCTAAATATCATGTCAATCACATTAACCCAAGTCAAGGCACACTCGTCACAAGGTAGCGTCTGTGCTTGGTGTGAGACTGAACTAGAAAGGTGCTGTTATACCATGCAGGGAGTCGAGCCTGTGGCAGGCATTCCATCATGTACTTGACTATTTTTACTTCTTTGGGGACCAACCCCCCAGGTCCCAAATAAATATACATGGAGACTTACTGTTTCTTATAAATGTCCAGTTTAGCTTGGCTTTTTTCTACAACTTTTCTTAAATTATCCTGTCTACCCTTTGATTCTGGGCTTTTATCTTTATCCTATATATCTTTTTTTTTTTCTTACTACTCCGTGACTTGCTATGTAGATGGATGGTTGGACCCTGTGTCCTTCTCTCTTTCTTTTCTTGCTCCTTGATCCTCTCTTGGTGTAGGAGGTCCTGTTTGTGCATTGCTTTTATTGGTTAATTATTAAAAAACTGCTTGGCCTGATAGGGCAGAACTTAGGTAAGCAGAGAAGACAGAACTGAATTCTGGGAGAAAAAAAGCAGAGTCAGAGAGCCACCATGGAGCTGCTAGGTCAGACATTCTAAATCTTTCCCGATAAGCCATGACCTCGTGGTGATATACAGATTAAAAGAAATGGGTTAAATCAAGATGTGAGAATTAGCCAATAAGAGGCTAGAGATAATGGGCCAGGCAGTGTTTAAATGAATACAGTTTCTGTGTGATTATTTCGGGTGTAAGCTAGCCAGGTGGTTGGGACAACAAGTAGCCTACCCCTCCTGTTACAGAGTGGGGGCCGCCCCTCCTGTTACACTCCCTTCCCATATTTCTCCTCCAATTTATTCTTTCTGCATGCCAGCCCTGCCTATCCCTTCTCCTGTCTCACTATTGGCCATTCAACTCTTCATTAAGCCCATCAGGTATTTTAACAGTCAAAGTAACATAATGTCAGAGTTAAACAAATGCAACAAAAAATGTTGCACATCATAAACAAATGTAACACATCTTAAAATAATATTCCACAATACCATCCCAAAGGGAGGAAGAGCCAAGAAGAAAGGGCAACTGTGTGCCTGCCCACTAAGTTCACAACTCAACAGGGCAAATCAAAGTCAAAGTCTCAGGACTAAGAACCTTCTCTAACTCTGGACACAGTGAGGGGTGTCTGGCTCCTACAATCCCAGCAGCCCTGTCCTATGTCGGTTCTCACAGGCTGAAGCAGGGTGCTTAAAGCTCTCCCAGGCAGGCACACCATGTTAATGGTGCTACAGTGTTGAGGGTGGCCATGGCCACATGGCTTTTCTGGCACTGCTATACTGTGGAATTTTGTCACAGCCCTTCTCTTGGGACAGTTGTCTAAAGATAACCATGCCTCCCTCACACATGTATTCTACCTATGGAACAAGTAAGACATGTTCACCAAGGTTGATGGCCTAGACTTTCTGTAAGAATAGCTCTCAGAGACCACACTATACTCTTGCCCACTGAATGAGTACAGGTCTCAGGAAGTCTAGGCACACAAAGATAGATTGATTTATTCTGATGTTTTTCTTAGGACAAGTACTTTCATAAAAGTACTTTTCATAAAAGATTTGTTAATGTAGCAATACTGTAGTTAAATAAAAAAATCACCTCTATATGCTTTATGATTAATTTAAATAGGATTTTACTATATAATTTTACTCTGTAAATCCTCACTCCAATTTTGACAGTAATGAACAAGCTGTCCAATTTCTCTTCATTCATTACTGAGGAAATTAGACTAGAATGACTAACCTCTCGGGTCCACTTCAGTCAGTCAACAGAAGGCAGGAATGTGGGGATTTATCAGGGGTCTTCATTCCCAGTTCTACTCTGAGCACTTTGCATAAATTCCCATCTCATTGCCAGTTAAGCCTGCCATCCTTGTGGCCAGCTCTGTATCCTACTGAAAGTAGTGTGGTTGTGTCCATCTGAGAAACTTAACCATTTATTTTTTCCAGTCATTCCAGCATCTGAGAGTAATATTTTATTGGTCACACACTTTATTCTGTACATTCAACTCTTTGCCTCTGTTAGTGGGCCTTTATTGTTACATCTCAACCCTTCTCTCACCCATATACTTCAAGATCAGTAAACAGCTTTCTTTATAGGTCTCAAACTCTAACAGACAATGGAATAATCTTGTTTTACAAATTGACAATTAACTTATTCCTCTTATTGAGGTTTTCATAGTTTTCATCAAAAACTTACATTTTTATTTACTTATTATGTGTATATGTGAGGTTCAGTATACATGTGTCACGATATACAGGTAGGGGTCAGAGGACAATTTATGGGAGTTGGTTCTCTCTTTCTACTATGTGGGTCCCAGGGATTGAAATAAAGTCATCAGGTTTGGTGGGAAGCACCTTTACCCTCTGAGCCAACCCTCTGGTCAATCAGATGTCCATCCTTTAAGCCTCACCTCCTTCCTCATTCAGAAAATGTAACTTGCAGCAATACTCTCAACTCTAAAATGAATAATGCACAATTTATCCCTTCCTCACCTCCATTTTTACATAGGAAACATTGCATTAATCCTTTATATAATCTTTATATTAATTTATCATCTATGTGACTTTTTCACATACATACCCACAGAATATTCTATTCATCTTTCACCTCAGGAATTCAGAAAGTTCAGACTAGTGACTCACTTTGTACAACACCACATACAGATAAATAAGCATCTAAAACTGTTTTCATTAAAGTTCAATGCCATGGTGAGGCCATCAAAAGAGGTCAGCCTATACCTTCCAAGTTACTGCAGGTTTTTTCTCATTGAGTACTGATTATTGCCAAACTATGATAGGACTATAAGTAAAATTAGATATTATATAAAAATAATTTATTAGTAGGAAACTTCTTTTCCTAATTTGTTAAGAAGAGGAAAATAACTCAATTTAAAAAAACTACTAAGCTACAACTTTGAACTCAGAGCATGGCAAGGCAAGATACACTTGACTACACAGACAGGCTGACAAAAGCACATGTGCTCTGAGCAGTTCATATGTTGTCAGAAATAGTTCCCAGAGCAATGCACAGAAAGAAGTGAGGATGAGAGAGACTATGGTTGGCAGGAACTCTGCTATGCCACCTGACACTCAAGCTGCAGGGCCGTTTCTGCAGGGGAAGGGCTAATCCAAAACTCTGCAGAATCTAATATGACACAATACCGTTAGCCCCCAAAGGACTTCTTTCAAATGGCTTTCCATGTTTCCCTATCTGACTGCAATGACCTCAAGGTGGAACTGGGCTATAGCATCTGTACTGATATGCATTCCCTCTACAAGAACATTTATATGGCTTCTAACTACCCACATAGTATATTTTGTTACTGCTAGGAAGAATTAGGGAAAACTACAATTATTGCTATGTTCTTCAATTCATTAAATAATTACAGTACTGTTAGGGTCCAGATGAACTGCAGTTCCTTTTTCAAAGCACAAACTCCAACCCAGATGTGGCTGCAAGACCATAGGAAGACTGCACACCCAGATAAAGCCAGCCAGAATGTCCTCTGGGGCAAAACAGGCCACTGGGGCAGGAAAGGGTGAATAAAACAAATCAGGTAAGGGAGTCAAACATAGAGTTTGCTCAAACTCTGCTTGCAACAATATCTCTAGTAGCAAGCTAAACAATATATAAACAGCAATGGGAGAAACAAAAACTGTTCATTCTTGATGTGTACTTCTGTCCATTATTACATTCTGCCTGTTGTTGTTGTTGTTTGTTTCATTTACAAATGGCCATGATTTCATCCTTTTCGGTAACCTAATACACCAGGGAATACATGTATCACATTCTCTTCAGTCATTTATTGATTAATGAACAATGCCTTAGTTGATTACATCTCTTGGCATGTATGAACTTTGCTTCAATAAACAAAGGAATGCAGACATCTCTCAGAAAACATATTTCATTTTCTCTGGACACATGCCCAGTGTTAAGATGGTTGGACCATCTGGTATTTCTTTTTTTATTTTTCCAGTTATGAGAAACTTTTGTACTTTAAGTATAAGGTTAAGGGTTAGAAACTTTCATACTGAATGGCTAGATTTAACTTAAAGGGTGAGACATCTCATTGAATGTTTGATTTGTATTTAGTAATGTTGAATATTTTTCATGCATTTGTTGGCCATTTGTGTATGATCTTTGAGAAATGATTATGTAGCTCTCAGGTGCCCATTTTAAAGCAAAAGAGCTTGTATGTATAATAAACGTGGTTCTCACAATATTAGTGACATTTAAATTATTAAGATCAAACATTTGTAAAAACATTAGAAAGAAATGTGTGACGTGAACCACAAGTATCTTCACTGTTAAAGTCAATCATGAACAGTTTGGTTTGTAACACAAGTGACACATTCAAATCTGATACTTTAGATGCTAAAAGGGGCCAGATGACACAAGTTCAGAAGGTATGAGTCTTTCACGTGGACAGAATCATACAGACCTGTTATGTGAAGGCTTCCACAGTTAAGCTCTATTTGCCTAGGTTTCCAATGCAAAGGTTAACTTTTCACACCAGAAACATACTAGTAAATACCTTTGCATGTATGATGTCTAATATGTTTGTATGTGTCTTCTGTAGTTATTTTGTATTATTAGTGGAATAAAAAAATCCCCTCTCTTTCTTACTTTCTGAGTTTTTGTTTTGTTTTGTTTTTGGTTTTGAGACAGTTTCTCTGTACAGCCTTGGTTCTCCTAGAACTTGCTTTATAGACTAGGCTGGTCCTAAACTCTCAGAGATTCACCTGCCTCTGCATCTCAAGTGCTGGGATTAAAAGCATGCATCACCATGATCCGGCTACTTTCTGGTTTTTAATTTGAAGGAATATGAAAGAAATCCAAGTTTTAAAAGACTTTAAAAAGGTAAGTCTTCATATTGTTACAAACTCTAAGATGAGACATGGAATATTTAAAATATTTTTTATTTATTTTACCTTATGCAAATGAATGTTTTGCATATATATATATATGATGTGCCTGGTGCCTGAAGAGTTCAGAAGAGAATGCTGGATTCCCTGGAACTGGAGTTGCATACAGTTGTGAATTATCATGTTGGTGTACAGTCCTCTGTGAGAGCAAAAACTGTTCTTAACCATTGATCATCTCTTCAGTCCCAAGGACACAGTATATTTTCAAGTAATTCCTTTTCTTGGATCTTAATATTTTCTCAAGGACAATAGGAGTAATAAGTGAAAACATGAGTTGTTAAAGACAGTCAGACACATCTGATTCAAAGAAAGGGCTATTCAAGTGTAGCCTCACCAGGGATATTATGTGGCTATTACCAACTACTGCCTCACAGAATGTAATGCAATTTGAATTCAACCTCTGTGGTACTTTTCCATCACCTGGTATCAACTGAATCATGGGGAGAAAACAAATTTGAACAAACTCTGGCTGGGAAAACAGTTAAGACACCCAGGTGTATACCTTTCCTTCAAACTGTCAAGACTGAAAAACAAAACTGAGAAACTCCACCTAGAGGAATGTAAGGATATGACAACTGAACACAGTGCTTCCTGCATTATAACCTGCAGCAGAGAAAAGGCACTAATGCAAAGAGAGTGTGAAGTCTGAAAACCAGCTTTAGTGATATTAAATGTATTGATGCAACACAGCCACATGAATTTAGCGCATTATAACTTACAAAAAACATACTTTAGAAGTTATGGTAAATGTTACCTTAAGTAACGCAGTCATAAACTGAATATTTAATAGGTATTTATTTGTCAATAGGTAAACTATAAACATATTATAAAATTTCAATATATATGCTGAGCCACACTAAAAGTACAGGAAACAAACTACACTCTATTTATCTCTCCTGTACACAGGTTCTGTATCCAAGGATTCAACCAAGGTAGACTAAAAGTATATTTAACAGTATACATTTGTAGTATACTGTTATGGGCAGAATTTTTTCATCATTAGCCGCTAAAAAATACTATAGAAGTATTAAGTTTTAACATTATATTAGGGTACTGTAAGAATATTAAGATTTATTTTCAAAAGGAGGATGTGCAGAGTGGATACGCAAATATTGCACCTTTGTAGTCTAAGTGACTTAGGCATTCGTGGACATATGATACACAAGAACACAGAATCAGCTATTCGTGGGTACCCAGGGGAACTGGGACCATACTTGTACTATAAAGGAATTCTTAACTAATTGCCAAAACGTCTTTCTCCACTGAAAATGCTTGAAATTATGACACATTCCTCACATTTTAAACTTTGCTTTCTTTTTTTCTAAACCATACAGAAAATAGTATCTATATTTTTCCTCTACTGCCTGTCTTCTTCCCAATCATGAGTCTACTCTGGGAAGAATGGAGTTGCTGGTACAGTGGTATTGTGGTGAGTAGAGCAGCTTTCCAAACCATGACTCTAAATCACAGCAACTAAAAGCTAGAACCAATTCCTTTTTCCAGAGTTCTCCTTAACAAGTAGTCTTGTTTCCTCCATAGCTGTGCTTATGGTTCCTTATCGGCAAAACACCTGTCTCACATAACGCTTTATTTTGGAGTTATTATTTTGCTTCTCAAGGGGAACCTTATATTTCCTAAGTTCTCTGTCACTAGTAATACCAGAGCTAAATCTTTTCTAAAAGCAGATATGCACTTGGCACAGCTCCTCAGTGAACTACAGAAGGAGATGGAAGCTCTCTGTTCAGCATTACAAAGGCATCTCTTGCCATTTACAAGGCAAAGGATGTAGACTGATTGCCACAGGTCCTCTCCCACACTCAACAAATGTTCTCTTACCTAGCATCTGCTCTTCCAAAGAGTTACTGACGTTCTGTCCTACATGTTCAATAGCCATGTACATACCTACATCAGACTGATGAAACCACCTTTATTGCTGCCGTATAGTCAAAATTACGGGTAGTTTAAAAATGTTGACATTAAATCTTCACAAACTGCACTGAATTTTATATTTTACTTCTTTGGTTAGTAAAGTAATATCCAAATAGACCTCTTATGGTTCATCTCTCTCAAAAGGGTAACTCCCAGAGCTCCATCAACCTTGTCTTGGACAAGGACCTTATGTAAGACCACTGACGTCAACATCATCTCCCTCCTCAACAACATTACCTTGCCGTCATCTCTGTAATACTGCCAGAACTCTCCTAACTTAAGACTCGACTACTAGTTTTCATATTCCTCAACTATTAAATTCTTTATAAATTCATCTCCAGTAACAGAGGTTGAGATAGTTTATCCAAATATTTTATTGTTTAACCCTGCCCTGCATACTCTCTGGTTTGCTAAGTTGCAACAGATTTCAGGAACTGTTATTCAATTCACTCCTACTTACTCTGAGAGCCTTTGAGTTGGCTTCAAACCACCTATAACTACCTACTTGTCTTCTAAACTTGATTTGACTATATCCTACTATCAACTGAATGTATCACCTGTGATTCTGATTGGACCATCTGCCTCCCAATTCCACTTCTCTTACAAACATTTTATGTTGCATTTAAAAAACACATTATCCATAGCCGAGCAGTCGTGGTGCATGCCTTTAATCACTGCACTTGGGTGACAGAGGCAGGCAGATTTCTGTGAGTTCGAGGCTAGCCTGGTCTATAAGAGTTAGTTCCAGGACAGGCTCCAAAGCTACAGAGAAACCCTGTATCAAAAACAAAAACCAAAACAAAAATCCCAAAATATTATAGTCTGTATTTCTATCTGAATTTGATGAAATATATAGTGCTATGGAATAACCCTCTTGCACACTATAAAGATTTGTCACTCAAATTAGTTTAGTAAAAATGCTGATTGGTCTGTAGTCAGATAGGAAGTAGAGGTGGGGTGACCAAACTGAGGATGATGGGAAGGAGAAGGGCAGAGTAGGAGTTGCAAGCCATATGTGGAGAGACCAAGATGGGAATGCTGTGGCAGAGCATAAATAAGGAAAATGGATAAACTTAAAATATAAGAGCTATGTAATAATCAGGCTGAGCTATTGGTTGAGCATTTATAAGTTATATTAAGTCTCTGTGAGGTTATTTGGGAAGCAACTGCTGGATACTTGGGACTGACAGGCTCTGAGACAGGAAACTTCCACATATAATATAGTCCATGGAAAGCTGCTATTGCAATTTCACTGCGTTTATGTGTATGTAGCTTTTCTTAAAGAATCTAAAGTGTTCATGCTTGCAAATATACTGATTTATGTATTAACAGTACCTGCTCTATTATAGAACTATTTAAATGTCACTAATATTCTGATGGAAGTATCCAATCTTTTAACCCTGTGATATGACATCATCATCTTTAAAGTTCAGGTAAGGGAACTGTGAAACTGAATGATGAAAAATATCAGAAAATTCTCACAGTATTTTAATTAAGATTTACAACTTTGTGTTGTGCTACATTCGGAGTGATCTCTAACTGCATGTGGTAGGCCTGGGTTGGACATGCCAAAGGGAAAAGGAAATAGTCCTCAGATCATTTGTAGCTATTTAACATCCTAGCTCAACCATCTAAGCTCAAATGCTTTGTAAACACTGACAGATTTCAAAAAAGCATGTACCACCTATCATGAATTACCTGGGCACATAAGAATTTAATAGCCCAGCAAACTGAAAATATAATCTATATTCAGTTTGCATGCCTTAGTTACTTTTCTACTCCTATAAAGAAACACCAAGATTGTGGCAATTCTTATAAAGACAAACATTAAGTAGGTTGGCTAATTCTAGCCCATTATCATCATGGCAGAAAGCAAGGCAGCAGGCAGATAAGGAGCAGGAGAGGTAGCTAAGAGTTCTAGTTCCAGATTGGCAGGCAGCAGGAAGAAAATGTCACACCAGGCCTAGTTTGAGCATCCGAGATCTCAAAGTCCACCCCCACAGTGAAACACTTCCTCCAACAAGGCCAGACTCCACAAGACCATCCCTCCTAATAGAGTTACTTTCTATATGCAAATCATTCAAACACATGAGTCTATGGGGGGCATTCCTATTTTAACCACTATAAGAGAAAAGGTTTGTTTGGCTTACATATCCAGAATCATAGTCCCCTGAGGGAAGCCAACTCAGGAACTATAATAAGGCAGGAATCTGGAGACAGGAAATGATGCAGAGATCATGGAGCAGAGTTATTTACTGGCTCGCTTCCCATGCTTGCTCAGCCTGCTTTCTTATAGAACCTAGGACCACCAGCCCAGGGATGGCTCCACACACAATAGGCTGAGTTCTTTGCCTTTAATTTACTAATTAAGAATATGTCCTGCAGGCTTATCTACAGTCTGCAGCAGGCACTAGGACAGACTGTCTTAGGCGTGTATCTCTTGTGTTACACAGTCATTTCTTTAACACCACTCACAATGCTTTCACCTGATGGCACATTCTGCCATTTTCCAAGTTTGACACAGAAAAACACAGGCAAATTTAATCTCTCCAGCAAAGACTTCATTTCCTAAGGGGTTTATTGGGCACTCAATCTCAGCCACAGCTGTGTCGGGAATTGACATGTGCACCTATAAATAGTAAGATGATAATCCACGTTAGTTCTACAGGAAGGGGAAAAGAAGGTCAATAAGGCAATGATATTTCCACAGTGCCAGTGTTACAGTGGTTTCCAATATTATTTCCTCTTTTCTAATGACAAGAGGCCATATAACATTTAGCATAAAGTGCAACCCTCACAATAAATTTGTAGAGATAGATATTTCATGGTATATAGTATCTAAAAATCTATAAGGTAAAACAAGAGGCAACCAATGAAGAGACATTAAATATGATCAGAGAACTCCTGAAGAAAAGAGGAAAGAAAACACATAATTTTTACAAGTAATTAATCTTGCTAGAGACAAGTTAAGCAGGAAGCAACTAGAATACCAGGGACATCCTTTAAGTTTTTTCAAAGTTATCAAAGAGGACAAAGCAGTAAGAATATGCACATGATATCCACCTGATACAGTCAAGTGGGCCTGGGGAACCTTGAGAATCTTCCACCATATTTGTATGACATGGATGAAGGTTCTACTCACATTATTTCCCTGGGCAGATAAAAAGGAAAGTGAGAACCTGTTCATTTCAAAGTAATTATCACCAATAGCTCAAACTGATGCATATCCTCACTTTGATCTTCAAGGCTCTGCTTATGAACCCCATTCCTTCTGCACCTCATCTCCTGACACTCTTACTTCATCCCCTCTTCTCCTCCGGATGCTCCGCTGCTGAAACCCATCTGCTTTGGTCCTCACTGCCATCAGCTTTTACTCAACTGTCTCGCCCATACCGAGGATTCTAATCCCTGACAAGTCTACACTTTCTATCCACCCCATGCACTGACTCTACTTCACACTTGGTCTACCTCCACCTCCTGTCCTAGCAGATGGGGGCATACTTCTTTTAGTGGAAATGGTTTTGGTCAGTTTTCTTCTGGTCAAGGGGCATTCTACATTTGTCATACCATGGACATTCAGTAACTTTCTGTGAAGATGGCTGAGAGGTCAACAGAATCCCTAGTTAAAAGAGAATTTCAGTAACATCCACCTAAAAGAATACTAGTATTGCTGAGGCCGGCGTTTGACCTCCATAAATATTAATACATAAGGTCCACATCTTTGACAAAATTGAGATTTTTTCTTTGATATAGTTTCTGAATATACAGACACTATTTTACAAAGGGGTTAAAAACTACAGATAAAGGTAAGAGGAGGTGCCCTGTTCTGCTTTCCAGCCCAAGTCCAGCCCAAGGCCTTAGAACAGTTCCAAGAACACACCAGCAAAAGCAACAGACTGGACAGTACGTACACTGAAAACTTTGTACAGGTAAGACCAGGTAGGAGCAGCCGACATAGACTATGAGATCCTCTTTTCTCTCAGCTCCCACCTGAACCAGCACCACACCAGGCAAGGCTTGTCATTCCTTCATGAACAGACTAACATGGGGACCAGAAGAGTCACACTCTGCTCTTTGTTGTCAAGAACACGGTTTCAATGTCACTGCTAGAAGGCTACTTCTGCTGACAGGTAAAATGGGTGTTCCAGGAGCAATGGTCAAGACCAAAATGATATGACCTTATATGCAGTCTGCTGAATCCTGACCTCGTGTGACCCTCCACACCCCAATTCCTAATTTTCGATGAGGTCTGTCTCATCTATATGCACACACCATTATTATCCTGGAGGGCCACTGCCCTACACTCTTAGGTAGAGGCTAAGGCTAGATAAACAGACAGCTTCTCCTACTCATATGTGCTTGAGTTTTGAATTTTAAATAAAAATTACCATATTAAAATGTAAGGAAGAACAGTATTATAACAACATCGGCTACAGCTGAAAAGGGGCTTTAGCTGGTATCGACATAATAGTGTCTCAGCGAGTACCTACAGCATTTCAGTGAAAGCAAAGAAATACACATAGTTTTCACCTTTGCCTTGAATGCAGTGTGTATTCAAAACAATTTCTCTTCAACTGAGTTTAAAGATTATAATAATTCCAGCTCACTGTCTCAATAACTGTTTCTTATTATTCCAGTAACAGAAATTCCCAGATTAATATGCACTGCATAGATTACTGGGGAAAACTATTTGTTGGCAAAGTAAGCAAAAAAACTTCATTTTATATGAAGGTTTTTTTAATTTCAGCTATTTTCATCAAAATTTATCAGTTTTTATTTGCATAAAAGTAAGTAGACTACAGGGTAGGTGGTGGTGGTGGCACATGCCTTTAATCCCAGCACTTGGGAGGCAGAGGCAGGTGGATCTCTGTGAGTCTGAGGCCAGCCTGGTCTACAAGAGCTAGTTCCAGGGCAGCTAGGAACTAGAGAACCCTGATCTCAAAAAAAAATCAAAAATTGAACTGTCATTAATAAAGCAATTTTTCTTATTTAAAATATTATTTGAAGTCTTGTTAATCTCTGGCAAGTCTCAGACTTCTCCAAGTATAATTACAAACACATAAAGATGATGCCTCTAAATGATAAAAACTCATTAGAAAACTGAGGAACACTTATAAGTGCAGAAGGACGCAAATGTAGTCATAACTCCCACACTGTCCTTTCAATCAAGGATCTTGAAGTACCATTAAGTCCTTTTGAAAACAGGAGCTCAGAGCAAGGGTAGACAGAGAACACATCATGCTGCTCACCACGCCAGCCGCCTCCGCAAGGGTGCTGCCTACTCACAGGCACACCCGCCGTGACAGAGCACAAAGCACATGAGTAATGAAAACACACACGGTGCTCTGCTGCAGTGTCCTCGGGAGCTGGTGCCCATGGCAACGCACCAGCATCCGTTTCTTTACGGCCTCTTTCAGACATGCAATGCTTTTCTTCTTTTGATGTCTTAGGCATTTTACTCAACCTTTGGAAAATAACACCCACTAAAAAGGGCGTGGTCACTAGAAGGGAGCTACAGACTCAAGGAGACACAGGCAGGGGTGGGATGCCAACAGGTTATTGCTTATGTCAGTATATGTTAGTGATGCTTATCTGTGTGAAGCTGGCCACCGTCAACTAACTCAACATGTTTACATTAGGCTGCTGGCAGCAAACAGCTGCAGGGAGAAACAGTCTACCAGGTGCCATCTTACTGAAGTTGACTGCAAATGTCTTGTGTTCTATCAAAAGTATCACCTCTGATATTAATAATGCCAACTAGGCACACTCACACTTGGATTCAGGCAAATATGTAATTTACAGTATCAGTTAACAAGTAAAAGAATCATTTATTCTCTCAACTGAAATCTTCAGTGTACCAGTTTATATTACATATTATCAAACTTATTCTACCATATAAAAATGTAAAATAAATTCCACAGAATTAGGATTTTGTTTATTTGTAACATTAAAAAATTCAGACCAATATGGTGGCTTGTGCCTGTAATCCCAGCACTCCAGAGGCAGAAGCAGAAGCAGGCATGTGTTAGTGAGTATGAGGTCAACTTGATCTACAAAATGAGTACTAGGCTTGCCAGGGCTACATAGGAAACCCTATCTCAAAACACCAAAAAATTAAACCAGATATACCAATTACAAGTTTTGTATGAACATTAGTTTGAGAATTACGTTCCTGTCCTTTTTCTTGGCTGAGGAGTGATATTTAGCTGGAAACTTTATTTAAGGAAAGGTATCTCTTCATCCTTTAAGGCTCTCTCTTAGTGAGTCAGGAGCCATGTTCCTTAGTCGTTGTCAGCTGAGTTTGCCCTTTCACTATGAAGAGAGGAAGAAACATATGTCAGGACCTAGTTACCAAGTAACCTGCAGCTGTCAGTGCCAGGGGTTTCTCAGCTGACTTCACAGTCGTGAGGTCACATGACTGAAACTTATAATGTTAAAATCAAATGAAAACATTAAAGTTCAACATGAAGGAGAGTAAAATTCTTACTTTTTAAATAATTTACTCTTTTGGCAAAAAATGTACTGAAACTTAACTGTAGAAATTACAGAGCAGAATAATTAAAAGGAGGAATTCTGGCAACTGAAAGGTTTCTCCAGCAGCTCAGAGGTACTTATGAGATGGATGTTAATAATCATGTCTGAATTCCTGACCCCAAATATTCAGACGACAGAAATGGAATGAATTCACTTTTGTCTTTTAAATCATACTATTAAACTGAGATATACTTTTATAATATCTAAAACCTTCATAAAATTCTACAATAATCCTAAGAGTGTTAAAGGTATAAGTTATCTTTAAATTTAGTTAACTTTGTGGGTTTGTCAAAGAAAAAGTTTTGGTGTGACCTGAGAAGCAATATTCTATCACTTGAGGAGAATTGGTAGCTGCCAAACTCCAGTGACGAGGCCTTTAGGCCTTCCTAAACTGTTGTACGTGGTTGTCCAGTGTTCAAGCTGCTGCCTGCTGTACTCTCTGCGGCAGTGAGGATCTGACCAGACACACAAACAAGCAACAGCTGCCTGGACTCTACGCATGCCTTAAGTCCATCATTTGTCAAAAACCAAAATGAAACCCATGCCTTCATTTGAGTTGCTAAATGAGGGTCATCTTATGGAAAAGCCTTCCTTCTCCTGTGATTGTTGCTCCCCACTGCCATTTAGAACTGACCTTCAGTTTTATTTACCCAACCATCAGGAAGCAAGTAGGTAAAGTATTCATAATTCGAAAGACAATGTAAATGAAGACAAGGTCATCTTGGAATACTCACTTTAAACTGGAATTCTCAAATACATACTTGGGGTTTACGATTCTAGAGGGCTTATTTCTCTGACAAGGGCAGGGCCATTGCAGACACATTTCAGAAATGGTTTGCACACTGGACAATTGCAAAGCAGTTACTAACCTTGTTTGAAATGGATACAACAATAATATGGGTAGAACAAATGACAGCCATCAATCAAAGTATTGGCAATTGTAAAACGTTAGGCAAAAGTATCATACACACACATGACACACGAAAGCTGGAGAAAAGCTATTTGGGAGAATGAAGGGACCAATAAAGATTAAGAAGGGCAGGGAAGAGAAAGAGATGAATATAATCAAGGTACAACAGTATCTATGTAGAAAAATGTCACATAAAAAACATTGTACGCTAAGTAAAAAACTAAAACATAAAAATGGATTAATCTAATAATTATTCTAAGAACAAGACTTTATTTATTTATTTATTTATTTATTTTTGGTTCTTCGAGACAGGGTTTCTCTGTGGCTTTGGAGCCTTCACTGGAACTAGCTCTTGTAGACCAGGCTACCTCCCTAGTGCTGAGATTAAAGGCGTGCACCACCAAATGGCCGGCTAAGAACAGAACTTTAGAAAAAAGAATAAATGTTATATGATGCTATTTTCAAAAAGGTTTAAGAAATGCTAACCAGGTCTTCTATTCAGTTCCATTGGTCCTCCTGTCTGTTCTTATGCCAGTACCAGGCTGTTCTCAGTACTGTAGCTCTGTAGTAGAGTTT
>JAQHUG010000151.1:2163674-2181308 GCA_028555095.1 Dicrostonyx torquatus
TGATATAGCTGATGTCTATGAAGGTATATTCAGAAGCTTTAGTGAACAGAATTTATATTTCTAATATCAAACTTCATAATTCCAGTTAAAAATAAATTAAACCTTTTAATTTACAAAGTAATCACAATTTTAAAAGTAAGAAACATGTTTTTGAAGCACTGTTAAACACCTGTTGACTGTCCACAGAATTTCCAATAACGCACATGGAAAGACTACAACTTCATTTCTCAAACAGCATTTAAGTACTCAGTATTTAACTTTATTCCATGGCCACAGACATATTTAGACGACGACTGGAGATGTGCATGAAGACATCCACACCATGAGCTTAGTTCCCTCACCCTGCCATCTCCTGATCTCCTCGCCCATCATTCCTTTATCTCCCACCCATACTTTTATTTAGTTTACCCTGTTCAAATTACACTTTAATTTTTAAATATTCAATTGGTATAACCGATCTATAGATAGGTAGATTAGTTTTAGCTATCTTCAGAACAGAGATAGGTAAGATGAACCATTCAATTTTAGTTAAGAATATAATATAGAGAAGAAAGTTACCTTAAAAAAGAAAGGGTTTTTAACAAATGCCAGACACAAAACAGAAAAAGAAATCTGAGATTCTTGAGAAAGGAATCAAATTTATAATACCCAGAAAGAGTACAAGATATGTAAATACAGGTAAAGGTGAATACAAGATATGCAAATATAACTACAGCACTGCACATAAACACGTGTAGTAAAATAAAAAATGCTGCAGTGCTCTTAATTACGCTACTGATGGCCCACTGCTACTATGCCTGATTAACTGGTCTTCAGGCTAGCTCAAACCAGAAACTCTTCCCTCACCTTGAAAGTGCTCACTCCGGAAGGTCCTAAAGGTGCTGACTTCTACTTCAGCAAATCGGAGCTCAGGAGACATTTTAAAACTTACCTCACAGTGAATTTAATACAACAGATAGATCAACATAATGAATTACAAACACACATTTTATATTATTTTAAAGAACTTACTTGGCTTCCTGTAGAAACTTTATTTTTAGTTCCTGAGGAAGATCTTCCTTGCATGTTTTAACAGCGACAGGGGTTTTATCCTTCAGTGTGCCCTTATATACTTCACCAAAATTCCCCTGAAAAGGATAGAAGCATTGTTGGATATGTCTGACAACCCGCAAATCTTTGCTAAAAATTCAAGAGAGCATAAAATGAAGTATTTTGAGTTAACTGAACTACTGTGCTGTTTATTATTATCTTTGGATCGTAGAAATTATGGGCAACAGTACTTCACAGTGCCACAGGTTAATTTTCACTAGAGAAAACTTGGGTTATTTTAATGCTTGGCTTTGGGAAAAGGAGAACCCCATATTAACACCACCATAAATACAGACAGTTTCTCCCACCGACTACTTTATCCCTTAAGCACGCTATTTTATTAAATTAAGATCACTGTCATTAAAGATAAAGCAAAGATTCTGAGAGGGAATTGATAGCATTGATCCTAGCAGTCAGGTCTGCTGCAGAAACAGGATGTCGGCCAGGGTGGAAAGGAGGCTCGCTCAAGCATCAGTGTCACCAGTGGGGAACTAACACTTATCACATGTACCAACACTGATAACGTTCCTCTATAGCTGGCATCTATTTTGATACATATGCCTTATAGTCAATGCATTTAGGAGAGAAGAAATCTACACTACAGAAAAGATCAATATGACTAACACCTTCTCAAAGAGCTCGTTTTTCAGTACCCTTAGGTTTTTATTACCGGAACTCTGTCATCTGTTCCTATAATTTCCAGCTTCGAGACTTTGTCACTGGGCTGTCTCCACTATCCCTCATCATGGCTGTCACCCACTGAGAACATTCCTTTTGTTCACTGGTACTTTGAACTCAAGTACTTGTCACTGCCACTCCACCCACTCTGACATGGCTAAAGCCCTGAGCCCTGCCACTCATCAACTGCAAACTCACGACAAAAACCTCTACGGCCCTTACTATGACTTGGCTGCTTTTTAGATCATTTGCAATCCCAGTCTTTCAGGTAACCGGTTTGCACTCTCCTCTCTTTTCAACACTCCCCTCATTCTTAGCTGTTGCTTCTGAAACAAACCAAAATAAAACAAACCCCAATGTAACCCCGATGATATCACTGGACTCTCGGTCACATATCTGCCTGCCATCTTCCTCCCTGAGTCACAGATATGACACGGAGTTTATGTGTGGACATCATGTGAGCATTTCATGTTGTCCTTACGTGGCACAGATCCGAAAGCCTCCAATGAGTTCTTTCCCAGCTACAGACGAACATGCTGTTCTTTCTCTTACAGAAGAGCTGCCCATGCGGCTGCCCATGCCATTGCTTCCTTTGGCGTCAGAGTCGGAGTTACAGCCTCACTAATCTCAGGCCTCTCTTAAATCACCCTGAGTGGGCTGCAACAAAATTGCCTAGCCATCACCACTAGCATCTTGCAAACCCCACGGTTAGTTCTTAGTCGGGAGCTCCCCTGACTCCCCTCCAGCACCTGATGCCAGGCAGCAGTCTCCCCTCCCTGTTTTAGCTTCTCTTAGTTTTTAAGTATTAATAACAGCTCCTGGTTTTCTGTCTTCCTAATTGTTTGCCCTTTTTTTTTTCACAACTTCCTTTGAGACTGCTTTTTCTCCCCCCGCCCCCAGCCTCTTGGTGCTGGAATGACCAGGGCTCAGTTCTTATCCTTTTCTCTATCTAGACCCACACCCAACCCCTCTCTTTATATCTGGAATGGTCATCTTGTTTAACCTCGGCTCTTGTTACTCAACTGGCTTTCCTCGCCGTCTTGCAGAAATCTAATAAAGTTGATGTGTCACACACTTTTAACCTGCTACACTTAGAGCTGGCCTCTTCCCTCAATCCCTACAACATCCATTAAGATATACAACTGGTTCAACTTCAAAATGTATCTACATTTACTTCCTCCCAGCTGCAACCCTGCCCTAGCACCGGTTTTCACTCATCTCACTGCAGTTCTCACCTAACGACCAGAGCCACCTTCCCAAAGTAATTGTGCTGCTCTCCTGAAAGTCACCCTCCAGCTCCACATCCTTCACGCGGGGAGTTAAAGGTGTTAGGAAACCCAGGCGGGCCCTGTATCATGTGCATCCTCGTCATCTTGATGACTTCTTCCTCCTATAATTCCCTTCACTTGTTTGATCACAACCAAACTGAGTCTTTTCCTCGGCAGGTGAGTTCTGCACTGGCTAATCACTTTGTCTAACCCTCACTGGCAGCTGTCTACACAGCTTGGTGGTGTTTCTGGCCAGTTCCGATTCAAAGGTAATCAGTAATAAGATCTGCCTAGACTATTTCCTGGAAGAACAGCAACACTGACTAACACGCAGCCCCAAGCCTACTCCACTTTTCTCAGGACTCAGTGCCCTCTAACATAAACGGTGTCTGTCGCGTTGCTTCATAGCTGCCTGTCATTCCCCTGCTGGTCAGAGCAGCACTACAGGAACAAGGGATTTTCTCTGCTTGTTGTACCTACACCATGCACCCAGGAGAGTGTGACACATCACACTTACTCACATACACAGTAAGTGCTGGATGACTTAAAAGGCAACTCTAGAGTAACTGTGGTTAAAGGCTATGGTACTGAATGAAGAAGTTAATTTCTACCATTACTTAACAACTACTACTGAAAAGTCTGGTTCTCTTTTAACGCATGCAATCTCAGTGTACAAAAAATATTTAGAAAAGGTAGTAAAATATTAATGACAAATTATGTTCCAGTATTTTAAAACACTAAAGTAACGCCAAATAGTATCTCTTTAAAAGAATTTTCTTTAAAATATTTAAACTTGTTGACACTTTCATGCCTAGTCATTAAAAGTAAATATTCTATGAGATAGCCTTAGTAAGAAAGCTAGTCTGGTTACCTAGCAAGTTCCAGGACAGCCAGGGCCATACATGTCTCAAAACAAACAAATAAAAAATTAGGACATTTTCTTTAATTAAAAATATTTTTGCTTAGTACTAAAAAAAAAATCTGTCCTTGTAAACACAGTCTACTTCAGTGTTTTAGGTTTGAAATTTATCATTTAACTATATTTTCAATGAAATTATTCTCTTTATAGTAACTTTGGACCAAACTGCTGCTGGGTTACCCCAGCAATATTGTTACCATATTTAGGACTATTTCCTTCTGAATTAGGAGAACAACTCAGAGTAAACATAGCTGCCTCTTTTAGCTTAGGTTCTTGAAAATTCCCGGTGCCATTAACTTACTAAAATTTATTAGCAAATAAGACCTGTCTTCTAGTAGCAATCAGATGCTCCCATTTGGAAAAGGCACTTAAACAGCAAGTGCTAAGAGTCCTACCAAGGGGAGGACTTCAGCAAGGATCTATGATTTTAATGAACTTCATGTTTTTTGAAAACTGAAGGAAATGGTCAAGATCACTTTTGAATAAAAATGGATCATCTAATCCTTACTTAAAATGCCAGACCTCAGTTGAGTCTAGCACTTATCACACACATATTATATAAAAACTTACCAATAACAATATCTAAATTTTACTTTAGATATTGTTATCCAATTATATATCTAATTTTTCACAGTGCATCAGGAAGCTAAACGCCATTCAATTTGCACATAGAAATATCTACAATTAAGTCACTGACAATCTATTATTTATTCACTAGAACCTGAATAATAATAATTGACAGATCTGTGAAGAGTCATTTTGACTATACTGCCTTTATTGTCGGAAATAATGCATTTTAATATGGGCTGTGACTTGGAGAAAACGTCAAACAAAATAGCAGGAATACGAACTCATCCTTACCCACCACTGACATAGTCAGTTACAAAATAGGTATTTGAAATAAAACACATCTTGCCCACAATATCTAGATAAACTTAAACGTCGTCCAAATAAACTTATATTTCTTCTCCTGCCCCCATCTCTCCTGTGGGGGAGTGTACATGTTCCACAGCACACATGTAGAGGTCATGTAGGATCCTGGTATTAAACTCAGGTGGCCTAACCCTACACCATGTTCCCGGCCCACATTATCTTTATGTTGGGATATTGCAGGGTTATGAACTTTCCTGACAGTCCAAGAAGCAACACTTCACTTTTTCTGAATTACAACTGAAAGCAGAGTGGCTACTGAGGTCCAATGAAATTTTGACCACCTCACAGCTTCTTTCCTTCATGCAACAGTTTTTGGTTTTGATAAAACCATTATTATGGCTCTGACCTTCCAGGGAAAATATACACTATTTTTAAAGATAAGAATCATCATAAGCCTTTTGAAGATCATCACACATCTATCTCAGCGAAAGTCAGAAGATTTCTAGGAAATACGATACTATCTTCTTCTAGATTAATTAATTAGTATATGTGTACCTTGACATGTGACAGAATATTAAAAAATGCTCTGAACAGCAATACGAAGTGCTCATGGTTAATATCAAAACGTCTTATTTAGCTCAGTTGGCTGCATACCTTGCCCAGTAGTGCTCCCAATGAAACATCTTCATGATTGAGAATCCATTTCTTATCCTACAGCAAAAATAGAGAAAAAGATGAATTGTTAATCCATGCAAGAATACAGCTGCTCTAAATTCCTCTGAGGAAGGAAGTGCAGGCAACGGCATACTAAGAAGCTGTAACTGCAACATGGTACAAAATAGACTCAAGGAAAGTTACTCTACTGTCAGGTATTAAAATCAACACTGTAGCAAAATTCTTTTAGAAAGTGCAGCTTTAAAACGATGCGCACCAACCTGGAAGTGATGCACAAGGTATGCTCTGCACCCACCACACAGCCATGACTGTTGCTGTCTGTCTTAAAAGGCCGTGTGACAGTACATCAGAGTTTCACTTTTCCATGAAAACCTTCCAATTCTCACTCTCCTTCAAACACAACCTCTTCCATGGACCACATTCCTCACACTCCTAAGAGCTGTTTTTTTATGCATGCAAACATTATGTCTTGCAGCTTTCTGTGACATTGCCCATAGTCTCACGTCTTCCCCAGCCTTTCCTGGGGCAGAGCAAAGCAATAAGCATCAAGTACAATGTCACTGGGATGTGCAAGACAGTGGTGCAAACACACCACTGTAGAATGCTATCTCCGTGTCTGAGCTGAGGAGCCAATGACAGAGGACACCAGTGTTTAAAAAACATAGCTACAAAAATCACAAAAAACTATAATGCTACAATGGTACATAGGGCCATTTTAAAAGAAGGAAGGAAAAAGAAATAAGGGAAGGGATAGGTTGGAGTGGAGAGAAAATAAGAAAATGGAAAATGAAGAGGGATGAAGAAGGGGAGGCAGAAGTAGACATCAATATTTTATTCATTATTTTGGTTTCTTACATTGTAGTATAATTTTTCAATTAGATAGAAACATAATTATGACCTATAGTATGATTCATAATAGGTAATCAAATATATTGAAGTAAAACTGTAAGTAGTTTTAAAATGTCCTTTGACAGCCATTTGAAGGACTCCATCTTTAGAAACATCATGTGACAAACATTCATCTATCACCCTCTGACAGACAAGTTACTGCGGGCATTTGTTTTTAAAAGGCAACTTATGTAAATAATATTTCAATATAAATGTTAAGCTCAACTGATGGAGATTAAGAGACAATATGGAAGGGGAACTGTGGGGGCTATGTGAGGGGTCCAACAGGTAGTAACTGGAACTCACAGAACATGACTGGGGGACTGGCAAAGCCATGCCTGAGTGAGCCTTGGAGAGGCAAAGTCTCAAGGACTATGTCCTGAGGACCTCACGCTGTTACTGGACATAGCTCTGAGTGGTGCCCTCATGGTCAGCAACATCCCTCATTTTGGATTGCATGCCTTTGGTTGGAGATTTGCCACCTAGGGTCAGTTTCAAGGCCCAGTCTTGCTCTCTCTCTGCCCCATCTCAGAGCTACCATGTCTGTTGCCAAGATCCCACCACGATGATCAGAGATTAACCATCTGAAACTGTGAGCAAGCCCCCAGTTACTTTATAAGCTGTCTTGGTCATGTTGCCTCCTCACAGCAATAGGACAGTAACTAAGACACAGACTGTTGCAAGGGAGAGGCGGCCTTTGTGCTGGCCACCCAGCTAGCTTACACCTGAAATAATCACACAGAAACTGTATTCATTAAAATACTGCTTGGCCCATTAGCTCTAGTTTCCTAATGGCTAATTCTTAGATCTTAATTTAACCTATTTTTATTAATCTGTATATCGCCGTGTGACTGTGGCTTACTGGCAAGATTCTAACCAGTGTCCATCTCAGGCAGGAGACCCATGGCGTCTCTCACTGTGCCTTTCTTCCCAGCATTCAGTTCTGTTTTCTCCGCCTACCTAAGTTCTGCCCTATCAGGCCAAGCAGTTTCTTTATTCATTTAACCAATGAAAACAACACATGAACAGAAGAACCTCCTACAGCACAAGACATCTTCTCTAACAACTAGAACAAACTTGAAAATAATTTCTCAATACACTCAGTAACTATGCTCACTAAGTAACCCAATAACTAAATAATATACATCTAAATAATTCGTAGATTTTTTTTTAAGGTCATGGAAAATTGGGTAAAAACTTAACTAAAAAACAAGAAAATTTATCACAAATTGTGGTGTACAGCAAAAACAGTATTTAAAGGGAAATTTTAATAGATCATAGGCATATTCGAAAACAAAAGAGTACTCAAGTCAATGACTAAGATATTTACTTTAAAGACGCAGCTAAAAGGAAACCTGATGCTAGAAGAAACAATACTAAGCACAACAGAAATCGTAACAATTTTTAAAGGTTCCAAAGCAATAGAGAGCTCAGTGTGCAAAGAACTGACTTAATGCCTGGTTGGTTGGCTCTGTCTCCAATCAGAGCTAAGACAGAATCTGACACATATACAAAGTTTCCAATAGAAACCAGACTGATTTCATGGCAAGATAACTGTAGTCAACAATAATTTCAAAGTCACTTAAAGATGCATTTAAATAATGTTAACTGCAAAAAAGGTTATCACTTTCTTTCTTGGCTAAATGCAAGAAATATCTTTGAGCCTCTTGACAGATGTCAGAGATGCCAGAAGTGTTTAAGGCTCCAATTCCTTAACTGGATCTTAAATGATTTCAGACAAATGTCTTCAGAGTGAGGGAATCTAAGAGAACCAGCCAGGATCTGTTACCAATACAATCTCTGGCCTGCATGGACACGTGCCATTCTGGTTGGTGGGTCCATGGATTACTCCTTGGAAGGTGGGCTCACCTTCATCTATGAACAAGATTGCTTGGATAATTTGCTTTTGTTGAGATGCTATGATTCTATTTCTTGGAATCCCCACCGGAGTGGAGCCCCCGCAAGACAAGTGGCCATGAAGTTTCAACTGGACCTGCTTGCCTTTCCCTGTCCTAAGAAAGGTGTAACCTTTGCTTTCCCTGTCTGTTTCTTTCAGATGCTGGCCAGAACTTAAACGTGCTCTCTGGGCTTCCTTACTCTTCCTCAAAAGCTCTCCCACTTTGCACGTGCTCCCTGTATACCACTGCCTTAAACAGCATGCCTATTTTGTCTTTCTCTTCATCCTCCTTCTCCAGAAAGTTTCTGAGATTTGTAGTTTGCCTGTCTTCGGATGTTTTTATTTTAAACTCTACTGAATTTGTCCTCCAGGTTTTTTAAGGTAATGAGCAGATAATTACACTGGTTAACCTGACACAAGCGTCCACAGTGCACCTGTAGCAAAGACCACATGCTCACATTCCCTGGTGACTACCTGCTTCTTTTAAATCAACCAAAACTTCAAAAGAAGAGAAGAGTCAGTAAGAGGGGCAACGCTACTGGAACTAATGTAACTACCTGTTTATATCAGAATTGGTAGCTATAGTTTTTGTTAAAGTGTGGACTGAGAGGCGAACTCTCAGTCTGATCAACTGGATGGAGAGAGAGGCACTCAACACATACCCCCATAAGGAGAGTTCCCTAACACCTCCCTCAGATAGTGGATAGAATATTCCTGCTGAGGCTGAGGAGTGGGTGAGAAAGACAAGGAACTCTGGTTATATGAAGACATTAAAGTTTCTCCCAAACCTCCGACAGCGCATTATGAAATTCAAAAGTAAAACTAGGAAACACGAGGTTAGGTAGTACAGGTAGAGAATGGACTGTTCTGGAGGGGCGAGGCCCCTGACTTTTCTTCATTTCTACTAACCACTTCTATCCATCTCCTTTTTTTTTCTAAGCAAAGCCATACTCTGAAGTGACGGTCAAATACCCTTGCAACACATGCCCCCAAATAAAATGTTTTCCCCTACGTTCCTGCTCTCTTCCTTTGTTGTTTGCTGTAAAGGGATGAGGGGGCTTGCATAGCTTTCATCCATCTACAAAGAAGAGAATGAACAGAGGGAGTCTGCTTCTGAGTCCTTCCAAACACAGAGAGAGAGTAGCTTTCTCTCCCGCTTCACAAGCCTGTGACAAATGGGCTGGAGAGATGGCTCGGCAGCTTAGAGCACATGTTCTTGCAGAGGACCCAGGTTTGGGTCCTACCGCACACGTGTAGCTCTCAAACAACCTACAACTTCAGGCCAAGGGGTCTAATGCCCTCTTCTGGCCTCTGCAGACTACATGTGTAGTACAGAGATTCATATTTAGGCAAATACCCATACATATGAAATAAGAATAAATCTTTATAAAAGATTATAATAAATTATGTCATCAACAGAGACAAAAACACAGAAAGTGCACAACGTGATGCACAAAGCTGACAGTTTTATTTAATGGTCATCTGTTTGCTAGTGACCTGTGAGAATATTAAAAACCCACAGACCTACATTCAAACTCTAATGATTATGCTTGTCTGATATTGAAGTTTCTAGAGATATGGCTTAGATATTAAATGTGTTTATAATATTAGGATACCATTCTTTCTGTGAGTTCATGAATATTAATGTGTTTTTATTATGGCAAAATAAATCAAAATCCATTTCTCTATTTATTAATTCTACCTCAACACCCAAAATTATGTTATTTTGAAACATACAATTCTTTTTGGTTTAAACTGGAGATTTTATTTTTTAAATATATTTTTTGTTTATTCTTTGAGAAATTCTTTAAAGAGCCACTGGAAGTCAACTCGAAAATATACCATGCACTTTACAGTATCTGCAAAACAAAGGCCTTAAGAATTGCTAGGTTTAAGATCGGCCTACACAGAGATAAAGGTGATTAAAGCTTCATTAAGTTCACCTGGGCATGTTTCCACATACACTTGCTTACTTAATCTAAGAAAATGTCCCTATTATATTGGCGACTGCCTAGAAAGGAACTATTTCCCTATTCTGTAGATGAGAAAACAGGCTTGGGAGGTGATGCTTGTCCAGGGTCCAAGGTACTGAGTGACAGAGCTAAAAAGTTTATCCCTTGTCCCTTCTCCTAGTACTCCAACGTCACTGTGCTTCAGAGGGCAGTCAAGGAATACAGCACTTCAGACCAAACACTGTGCTGAGTCTCAACCACAGTCTTAAGAACACTACCACTGGCTGAACTGGAAGATCAGACAACTGCCTTCATGTGTGGACTGAATAAATAGCATGACACTTCTCCTATCCTGGGTGCCCATCTACACATATCATAAATGAATGTCGTTTACAGAAAATCAATTCATGTCAACCTATAGAATTACCCTAGGGGTGAACAATTTTCAGGTCTGAAGTCTCTCTTAGACCCATGACCATTATATCTAATGTAAAATGGATTTTAAAATGGCTTTTCATTTTATTAAAGAACTGGGAGGTCAAGAAGCAGCCCTGAGAATCAAATTATCCTGAGCCAAGAACAAAAGGTCTTGAGTCAGATCTGGCTGGAATATATAGCAATTCTGCCTAAAAGCATACCTTGTATGATCTTCAGCAACACACCTCAACTGTCTCCATACAGCAAGCTTGTTTACAACTTGCATTATACCCAGGCTTTCAGTCTGTTCTCCAAATACACTGGGAGTAGCTGTTCTAGTCAGAAAAGTCTCTAAGAGTAGTGCAGATTATGATCATGGGTCATTTTTCTTCAAGACATAGTTGTCATGGCAATATTCCTCAGTAAAGACCTTAAGATATATCATTATTTGTATTAAATTTAAATCTCTATAAATATGTTAGGAAAAAACTGCAGAGTCCATACTATCTACTTAATGTAGAGAGATAATAGTTTAAATAGTAGGTAAAGATAACTATACCTACTTTCATAAAGAAAAGAAGCAACAGGAAATTCAAACACAAAAGTTACATCAATCAAACATTGAGCTATATTTAACAGAGTTAACAGGTATGATTTCAATTGCTATGCCAGCGAGTGTTTCTCTGGGTCTAATTCTCTGCAGCTCCCACCTGTAAAACCTTGTCTACTCTAGGATGTGCTGGAATCCTTCACTCTTCTGACTATTCAGGTGTCCTGTCTCTGACTTGACCTCCAGTGCCAGAACACTCTTGATACGGAGGGTACCAGTCCTACTCTACCAAATAAAGCAACAAAAAGAAAAGCCCATTCTCCCATCCTCTTGTTTCACAAACCAAAAATGAATACTGCTACTCTCAATAGATGATAATAGGACTTAAGAAAAAAACCCATAACACTACAATACACAGTTACACTGTACCTTACCAACTATACAAATGCAAGATGAATTATGTGTCCCTGCAGGCCAGAAGATGGCACCAGATTTTATTACAGGTGGTTATGAGACATCATATCATTGTTGGGAATTGAACTCAGGACCTATAGAAGAGCAGTCAGTGCTCTTAATCACTGAGCCATCTCTCCAGTCCGAACTATTCCAATTCTTACAAAGCTTATTACAGTGAGTGTTTACCAATGAATCTATTACTGGAGATACAAAGTGTGCATCTCTTGTGTCTGCCACATAACAATGCAACACGTGTTTAAAGGCAATATGGGTTTTCTAGGGATTGTTAAGCATTTCTTTTTTCAGTTTTCAAATACAGAGCGTTCAGAACAATTTGGAAGGATATATAGCAAACATTAAGTGTATCTGCATGTGGATATATTATATATAATATATATTATTAAATTAAAAGAAGTAACAGTATGTTGTGATATTCATAACTGTCTAAAATATACATACCACATTGCAATGTTTTGCTTATATGTGAAGTCCAGAAATAGAGTTTTATCTTCAAATTTCACTTTATTATTTGTAACATCCACTGGTCCATTCACTGAAATACTCATTATAATCAAGGGGACATACAGACTTTCCTATTATACAACATTTTATTTGGTAATTATTAATGGGAAAACTGATTTTCTATAAAAAATGGCAGGATACAGACATTTTTCAACTTAATAAAAATCTGTCCTTTTTCAGTTGACTCTTTAAATGACAAGCCTTTGGTCTCCGAGAGACAATTCAGAGATTAAGGTGTTTTACGTTTTACATGTTTTTATAGGTGACTTTGCTGCAGCCTGTCTTTTGATAAGCCTTGCCAATGGTGTCACTAAAATCACCAAGAGTGGCCCTAATATTAATACTTGATAAGTCTTCCCAAGTAAAGTAAGTATTGAGTAGCAAATTGTTCCAAACTGTAGGTCAACCATAAAATCCATTGACAATATTAAGAATACACACATAGTAATCCTGAGAAGAAAAAGGAGTCTTTCCATTTATCCAAACCCTGACACACAGAACCACGGTTCATCTCCATCAGTGGAGCTGAGCATAACCATGGTCAGTAGTGATGCAGAGCTGGCGCCAAGCAGAGATCACTGTTATCACTTTAACAGCATATGCTTCAGTATTTCATGAAAATAAAGCAAATCCTGTTTTGAGTGGGTTTAAGAAACAAAACAAGAAACAAAATTGCAAATGTGACTTTTCAGGTTAATTCTCTGTATTGTAATTATCACATTTTCACAATCAACTGTAAAATGAAAAAATTTCTATCAGACACTCAAAAATTAAATTGGCTTGGTTAATTTTTCTATTGCTGTGTATTTAATGTTTCAGAAATTCCTCGTTTTTTCCCATCCTTCAACAGAAGGTAACTACACTGACTAAAAGTCAAAGAGACTGATAATGATGAAATAATCTGTGGCAGGCTTAATAAGAGTGTCCAGGAATATATTTACTGTGGAAATACTTGGGAACTAGAAATTAGGTGCTTTGGTAATTCTTACTTGGAGGATATGAGGTCACTCCAGTGACCATTTGAATACATGAGTTTACAATGTCCCTTCTAATAGTCTGGTAGTAATGAATATTCACTTGCAGAGTTCACTGTGAGTGAGATGTGCCTCCTCTCCTGGAAGTCTAAGACAACTGAAGACAGTTCTGTTAACCTGGATGTAAAGGAGACATGACTCTGTCTTTGTCTGGATTCTTCCAGAAGTGAACTCAGACAAGGATCCAGACATAAGCTATTAATTTAATATATACAATATAAACTTAATTCTAAACTTATTAAATTTAATTTATATAGTATATAATGGCTTAATTATATTTTAATTAATATATAATAATAATGGCTTAATATAGAGAGGCACAAATGGACAATTAAAAGTAAAATGAGTATAAATAAAACATCTAAGTATAAATATAATGTACATAAAAATAATAAAATAATTGAGTAGTTAACTATTAATTTGCTTTAGTTACTTTCTATTACTGTGAAAAGACACTATGATCAAGGCAACTCTTATAAAAGAAAGCATATATCTGGGGGCTTGCTTACAGTTCAAGAGGACTAGTCTCTCATCACAGAAGGAAGCAAACAAACATGGTGTTGAAGTGTTAGCTTTACATCCTGATTCACAGGCAGCAGGCCAAGAGAGAGAGAGACATGGGACCTGGCAGTCTTTTGAAACCTCAAATCCACCCCCACTGACACACCTCCTCCAACAAGGTCACACTTCCTTCCTTCCCAAAGAGCTCCACTGACTGGAAACCAAACACTCAAACATGCCAACGTATGGGAGTGATTCTCATCCAAACTCCAACAATCCAGCAGCCTGCATGGAACCAACTCTAGGTAGTGAGATGAAGCATGTGCCTCAGAATTATGCTCATCCAATGGCCATTTCCACATAACTGCTGAGAATCGATGGGGGACTTCTGGGCAGTGCCTCAGCAGGTCTGAGCAGAGAAGCCTTTCCTATATCATTTAGGTTTTCCTACAGTCAAAGATGGAACAGCCAAGACACAAAGCAGTGTGCTAAGTGCTGTCCAGCATCCTTTGTCCCTAATACAGAAAAATCTTCTGGAAGTTTTCTGGTTGTAATGGACCCCCTTCCCAAATTCCATTTTTCCAGAAGTACACGTCGCTCCTGCTTTCTACCTTCACCCCAAGCCGTCCACAAACACAGTCTTGAATCCAGAGTCAAACGACTCACTGAATGTATAGAAATTCTTATTTTAAGTTCAAAGACAACACCATTTATATGTACTTTAATTAGGAGAAAAGTGATCACCAATTCTAATAATAAAATACACTAATCAATACCTCAGAAGGCAGGTGAGCTAAACAAACAAATTCAGATTCTTTACTTAAGAAGACTTCTAAATAAAATGGCTCTTAATATTCATAAATCCACTGAAATGTAACTGGTAACAATTTCTAAACAGATACATGTGAGGTAAAAACTAAACTTGCAAATTATGCTAGAAACTTCCACTGCCACAAAACCATCCAAAAGGCATCTTTTCTCCTCTCCTGTCCTCCTTCCTTCCTTCTCTCTTTCCCTACCCCAAGTCGAATAATTAATTTATTTTTTGACTGATTGGTTGGTTGGTTTTTCAAGACAGGGTTTCTCTGTAATCCTGGCTGTCCTAGAACTCACTCTACAGACAAGGGTGGCTCCAAATTTAATGAAATCTACCTGCCTCTTCCTCTTGCATGATGAGATTTAAGGTGTGAGCCACCACTGCCTGGCTAGTTCTTTATTTTTACTTTATTTTTGAGATGGAGTCTCACTATAAAACCTTGTCTGGCCTGGAACTAGCTATGTAGACCAGGCTGTCCATAACTCTTAGGAATCCACCTGTCTGTCTGTCTGTCTGTCTGTCTGTCTGTCTCTCTCTCTCTCTCTCTCTCTCTCTCTCACACACACACACACACACACACACACACACACACCCAAGAGCAGGGATTAAGGGTGTGTGTTACTATGTCTGGTCTGACAATATATTTTTCAACAATGAATTTTTAGGATACTGAAAATCTGCTAACAGAGTGAAATTTCCCAATTAAATTCAATAGTCTAATTATTCTCATTTTCTTAGAAACAGAATTTAGAGTCAAAACTTAAAGCTAAGTTTATGAATGTGATAAATCTTTATAAAACACACGTTTGGGAAAACAGTAATTAAGAAAATATGAATGATTTTTCCCCTAAAATTTAAAGTCAACTAGTTATATTCACTTTTCTTATTTCACTTAAGCATTTCTTAGTTTAAAAAATGAGAAAAACTTTAAAAAGCAGCAGAGAATTAGAAGTTAAAAGGTAAGCTAACCTCATCAACACAGCCCAGAGGAAAAAAACAATAAAAATGCCACTCACCAGCTCAAACCTTGGCTCTTAAAACTTTTGGCTTTTAGAAATTCCCTAGTTAGTACGGACAAAAGATAAAGAAGATGCTGGAAAACAAAGCAGTAAGAACTGAAATGTCTGACAAAGAAAAAGCTTAGACAGCTGAGATATTCTACAAAGTGTAACTAAGACATCAGGCTACTTATGAATTAATTCTTTAGAGTGAAATTCTGCCTATCAATCTTTCTTGTAGTTCAACATATCATACAGATACACTCACAGAGAGATAAACAGAGAATTAGCCATTGGTACTTGACTCATAGAAACTGGTTTAAAAGAAACTTGAAATTTTATTCAAAAGATTCACTATAAACTACAATTTCAAAGTCCGTCCACACTGGTCCCAGAATTCCAAATAAAGCTGAGTTGATAATGTGCCTTTAAAACCAAGAATGGGAGTCAAAAGATATAAGACTGACGTGAACAGGAAAACAGAAACACAGGCAAGGCACTGTCCAACACCACTCTCCTACTACAGCAGTCAAGGCAGTGAATTTCTTCTCCCCATCACAAGGCTGTGTCTGGTCCATGGACAACGCATGGATTCTCCAGAGCGGCAGCTCTCAACCTATGGGTCATGACGCCTTGGGGGGGGGGTGTCGAACAACGTTTTCACAGGGGTCGCTTCAGATATCCTGCATATCAGATATTTAGACTAGGAGGATTCCTAACAGTAGCAAAAGTAGTTATAAAGTAGCAATGAAAATAATTATGGCTGGAGTCATGGCAGCATGTGGAACTGTGTCAAAGGGTCATAACATTAGGAAGGTTGAGAACCACTACTCTAGAGTCAAAGAAACTAACAGAAAATTAATTTTTCCCTGAACATTTTGAAAACCAAGTTAATGTACAAGAGATAAAAAACAATTTAGAGTATTTCAGATTCTTCTGATTTATTCAAAGAGAGTGAAACAATAAAATAGCATTCTGGATCATAAATGCCAACCAAGAGGCCATGCAGACACATATGAGTAGAAATATACTGTGTTCTGAATTCAAGGAGAGGTTAGCATGAGTGCTGCACACCAAGACAGAAGATGGCACAGAAGTGTGCAACAACCAGAGCCAGACGCTACAGTGGAAGAGTTCAGGTTCCAGCATGGACTCTGAAGGCTTCAGAAGAGCATAAAAGGCATTTGAATTTCTTACAACAGATGCTTTTTACCTCCCACAAAGTTACTACACTAAGGAAAAGTAGAACAGCTGTGCTTTAACCACCAGAAATATTATACAGTATCTTTGGAAAGAACACCGCTGCACCATTCCGTGGAGTCCTGAAAGGAAAAAGGTAACCCACGTCATGGGTTTAGAAAATGATGCACAAAGAACTTAAGAAACTAGACATCAAAATACCAAATAATCTAATTTAAAAATGGGGTACAGATTTAAACAGAGAATTGTCAACCGGAGAATCTCAATTTGATGAGATACACTTAAAGAATCGTTCAACATCCTTAGCCATCAGGGAAATGCAAATCAAAACGACTCTGAGATATCATCTTACAGCTTGTCAGAATGACTAAGATCAAAAACACTAATGACAGCCTGTACTGGGGAGGATGTGAAGTCAAAGGAACACTCCTCCATGGCTGTTGGGAGTGCAAACTTGTACAGCCACTTTGGAAATCAATATGGCTGTTTCTAAGAAAATTGGGAATCAATCTTCCTTAATACCAAGTAATACCACTCTTGGGCATATATCTAAGAAATGCTCAGTCATCTAGCAAGGACATTTGCTCAACTCTGTTCATAACAGCATTATTTGTAATAGTCAGAACCTGGAACCACCTAGAAACCCCTCAATTGAAGAATGGATAAAGAAAAATGTGGTACATTTATACAATAGGGTACTATTCACTGATAAATAACATAAGCAGAACTAGAAAAAAAGTCATCCTGAGTGAGGTAACCCAGACCCAGAAAGACAAACACAGTATGTACTCACCCATAAATGGATATTAGTTGTAAAGTAAAGGATAACCAGGCTACAATCCACAGACCCTGAGAGGCTCGGTAACAAAAAGGGCCCGAAGAGGGACCCATGGATTTCCC
>JAQHUG010000151.1:2203077-2242119 GCA_028555095.1 Dicrostonyx torquatus
TTTTTCGAGACTGGGTTTCTCTGTGGCTTTGGAGCCTGTCCTGGAACTAGCTCTTGTAGACCAGGTTGGTCTCGAACTCACAAAGATTCGCCTGCCTCTACCTCCCGAGTGCTGGGATTAAAGGCGTGCACGACCACCGCCCGGCTACACTTTACTATCAGATAAAGAACCTCAATTAAAGTGTCAAATGAATTTTATTAAGCCAATTAAATATAGTTTACAATAGTCTAAGTTACAGAGAAGATTAGTAAGAGTTCATCAAACACATTTCTATCTGTATTTTAAAATGTACAATACTTTCTTAGAGGACTATAACTATACTATTATGAAACAATAACTTGCTATGTGAAAGAGTTTTTTTTTTCTGTTGTTTTTTTTTTTCAGTTCTAGGGACAGAACTAGGGGTTTTGGGCTTGCCAGGTAAGCATTTACCACTGAGCAACATGACCATCTCCAAAACTTATATTATAAAAAAAGGAAAAATGATAAGAATTAAACTATTACATAAATGAAACTGAAGCTAAGCATATGTCCCTTCCAAAGGAATTTCCCCCTCATCTAACCAGAATAGTCAAGGACGCTGTAAAGCAACATTATCATCTCAAAGCCCATACTCAAGAACAGAGCATCAACACAGGCAGAAAGGCCATGTTTTATGGGTTTTGTGGGACAGCTGACATCCGTGGCTACCCTCAGCCACGTGCTGCAGCACACAGCCAGCAGTTCACAAGGCAGACACAAACAGGGATCCACCTTAGAAAAAGAAGGTTGAAATTCCCATGTTATATAATAATGTATATATAAAAAATGTCTGTCATTTTGTTTATTTTTTCAAATATATCAAAATTTATTAAATTTCAACATTATCTCAAAAAAAACCCACCAGCTTCAAATATTTACTGTCACCTATGTATTGGGTTCTGGGAGGTTACCTAAAAATAAGCAAGAAATGCTCTATTGCTCTCACAGAGTCTAACACATAGGTCACGTGGTTGCTGGGACTGGAATTCAGGTCCTATGTAAGAGCACTGACTGAAAATGTACTCTTTTTGGATTTTTTTTGGGGGGGGGGCACCACACAGCTCCCAAATAAACCACACACAGAGGCTTACTCTCCCTTACGAATGCCCAAGCTTAGCTTGGCTTGTTTCTTGCCAGCTTTTCTTAACTTAAATTTTTCCAACTACCTTTTACCTCTGGGCTTTTATCTCTCTCTATTTCTGTATACCTTTCTCCATGGTTTGCTGACACCTTCTATTCTTACTCCTTGATCTCTTTACTTGATCTTTCTTCCCAGATTTCTCCTATTTATTCTCTCTGCCTGCTGGCCCTGCCTATCCTTGCTCCTGCCTCGCTATTGGACGTTCATCTCTTTATTAGGACCATTAGGTGTTTTAGACAGGCACTGCCACACAGCTTCACAGAGTTAAATGTAGCAGAAACTAAAGTCACACACCTGAAAATAATATTCCCCAACAACTGAGTGAGTGCTCTTCACCATTGAGCCATCTCCCCAGCTCCCAGAGACCTTTCTTGCTTGCTATATCTGTCTTAATCCATGGAACTCTGAGCTTCTTAGAATGAATATAGAGTATTTTCTGAATGTAGCATTCATAACTTGGAAAGGGACGAAGTATAGAGATTGCAAATGTATGAGTAATTTAGAACTAATCACTTGCATTTCACAAGTGTAACCCTCTGCTATTTAGGCATGCGCTTAAAATTTTAAAGTATTTAAAGCTAATATGTTAATATTTTGATCATAAATCGGGAATTTTTAATTTTTCTATTCTGTCCTATAAAAGTACAACTCAGAGAAAAACTGCCAAGATAAATTATTTTTCACAATGCTGCATTTTATATTTTGCTATTGCCTGTACTTGTCTGTGGCAAAATGCAAGAACCTAGTAAACTATCCCTATCCTTATGCAGAATGCTGCTGAGACTGTTAGCAATAAAACTTGCCTAGAAAAAAATTAAAATCCTTCCTTTTCAATCTCAAAATTGTTTCTTGCCCTAGCAGCTTTCAGGAAGTTACAGCTAAATTTCAAGCTCGGTCTACAATTTATATAGACCGTCACAAGTGTATGCTTTACACTCCAAACTATGAATTCCCATTGTTGTTTATTTTTCCATTGCACTGATAATTTGTTCCTACTCCTACTTAAACATCATGACGTAAGTTGGAATAGTTATGCAAGTTCAGAGTCAGACATGGCAAATGAAAATTGGGTTGCTGTTGTCTAACATACTAATGCATTGCTTAAACTCTTCAGGCAACTACAAAGCTGGCTGAGCTTCAAAACTATGGTGAGTTAGGTGGTCTAATAGCTGGGCTATTCTTAGACTATAGTCACTCCTGCTCATCCACCTGCAGCAAAATAGCATTGTTCACCATGTTTAATCCTGAATTCGAGGCTCTCCAAACCTGACTTCCACGGGAACACTTCCTGTTGTTCAGCTTCCAAACCACCCACTTTGCTAGACTACTCTTGCCATCTTCACAAGCCCAGAGACCCTGTACTCTAGATCATTTTTCTATCAAACAGCATCTCTCCTCCTCCGCATCTGACCCCTTCTTACTGTGACCTGCTTCAAGTTCATCTTCAGTGAAGCATTCATAAGACCCCCTTCTCACCTACATTCCTGAAACACATATTGATATTTTTAAAATATTAATTAAATATCTTATAAGTGTTTCTCAAATTGAGGTTCATAAAATTACACTAAGACATTACAAAAGAAGAACACAGTTTTGTATGACTTCTTCCAATCCAGTTCTATAAATACATCCTAAGACTCCTCATTTTGTGTATTCAGTTTCCCCTTAAAAGAAACTGAGATTCGTGACCAAACAACACTCTACAGTATTCTACTAACACTGCCATAGGATGGAGTTAGAATTATGTTTTCATGCGACAAAAATGACTTTTGACAGAAAGAAATTCAAGACTTTCTTAAATCCAGAACTGCTCAAAACACAAAGTAACATAAATCTTCTGCAACACCGAAAAACTTTTCATGCTTATTTGTGTATGCATTTCATCTTATGAAAGTAAGAGAATACTAAGATACTGCTTTGCAGATGACTTTTTCCATATTCTATTTCAAGAGCATCTGGTCTTCTGGGTGTATTGTATAGAGGTGAGCATGCACTTGCATCCATGTGTGTGACAGACAAGAGTCAATATGAGCTGCTGTCCTCAAGCACTATCTTTTTATCTTCTCATTACATCTGCATTCATCTTCTGTATTTCCACTCAAAGCCTTGCTCAATTATAAGACCTAAGGAAGTTTAGGGTTTGTGGAAAGCAGGCCACGCAGGGATTCCTCCCGTCAAGTCACTATAGCACACATTCTTACTTCTATGACTAGTATATGCAGAGTTAACTACAGGGTCTGAAAGCTTAAAAAGCAGCTTCTAGAAGAACTAAGCCTCAAGCCATATTTTTTTTTTGCCTCGAGCCATATTAACAATCGTCTTCCTTTTGAACATAAAGCTATCTCAGGACACTTCAGTGACAAGTGGTTTGGTCTACTAAAGATCCAGCATGTCAGCCAAACCCCTCAGACAAGGGTAACAACTGGTCACGTGACATCTAACAACACCTGTTCTAGACCTTCTAGACAAGTTTCTAGTGAACTAGAAAGGGCATGGCTAGCTTCACTTCACTGTCCCCATTATCACAAGTAGATAGAAATCTTATTTTATCCCCTTAGTTATCATGGCATACACATTCATGTTAACAAAAATAAACAAAATAACCTGAGAAAATGTTATCAAAAGAAATAAAGGTAAATGTTGAACACATGGCCAAGGTTTCTTCATTAATTACTCTCTTATTTTTTGAGAAAAGTCTCTCACTGACCCTGAGCCCATTGGTCACACTAGAATGGCTAGCCTTCATGCCCTAGACATCCTCAGCCTTGCCAAATTGAGTCAGGCTGGGGATTCAAACTCAGGTTGTTATGTTCCATGTGCCAAGAACTCAACAGATGGTCCACCTTCCCAGTCCGATTTTGTTCTTCATATTGTTCTAACAAAACATCTTCCTGGAAAGTTACAATTAATTGACAGCAGATGCCACATCACAAGACTATTTTAGGTATTTGAATGTTGAGCATTCAGAGTGCTAAGAATGTTAAAGATGTAAAATATGAGGCAGTGAGATGAATCAGTAGGCAGAAGCACTTACTACCGAGCACTTCCTGATGACCTGAGTTTGAGCCCTGGGACCCACACTGTGGAAAGACAGAACTCACTGTGGCAAGCTGTCCTCAGACCTTCACACAGGTACACTAAAATGTAATAATACATTATAAATTGTTGCTAATTTCTTTTACATCTCCCCTGCTCTTCACAAACATGTAAGTTCTAGTGTTAGTTTTGTATGTGTGTATACACAATCAAACTCATGAATGTCAAGGAAAGCTCTACACCATAGCACTACAAACCCACTCTGTGTCTATATGATCAATGTTTCTTGATCACATAGAAAATTCAGGCACATGATCTTACAGGCCTTAAACTTCATACATGAAAGCAATTCAACATAAACTCTGATTTGTAGTGTTCTCCTTTTTAATCAATATACCAAGGAACTTTCTTTATTCAGAACACAGAAAACTCTCTAACAGAAGACCATGAATTATTTAGTTAGCCCCTAATAGTAAAATCTTCTATCTGCTGATGTTGTGAACAATGTTGCAGTGACCAGCTAACACAACCCCACACATAAACAAATGTGACAAAGAGACAAATTATGAGTTACTGCTGAGTCAAAGCTACATATTTTATAATTTTGACAAATTCTCCAAATTACCTTGTAGAAAGGATTTTTCAACTCATACTCTCCAAAGCAAATGATCGAGAGCCTTTGCTATGTCTACCAAGAAAATTAGATATTAAAGTCTTAGATTTAGATTAATATTCTAGATAGAAACAGCATTTGATTATAGCTTTAATTTTTCTTCATCTACTGATAGTGGAGAATTATAATACCATTAAAAGGCTCTGAAAGGTATTTCTAATTCTGAACTGTCTATTCATTTCTATGGCCAATTACTCTACTTGGCTGTTTGTCTTGTTTTCTCAATCACTGGCTTCTTTTGTATAGTGATGAGATCTAGACTGTTATGAAATGAGTGTTTCTTGACTAGCAAACCTTTTATACACGGACTGCTTTTTAAAGCAGCACTGATACTTTCTTTTCGCAGCTTTGTAATTTTAAGCTTTCTTTTTATTCTTTTCTTCTGCTTTCCTCTGACTTAATTGTAGGTTTGTATTTTCCTAATTTTTTATTCGGATGCCTGAGTCACTTTATTTATTTATTTGCTTGTTTGTTTGGGGGGTAAATATTTACACCTCTGAATCACCTCTTAAATGTTATGTAAATTTGTATCTTCTCCACTCCTTTCCCACATCCACAATAAATGAGGCACACACCTTAAATTCCAGGGAAATTCCTCCCTTTCAGACGCATTTTGCCAGAGCTTGGTGAAATTCATAATAATTATAACCAGTAATGAAGTAATGCATGATATTTCAATGCACGATAATTTCAATACATGTGTATATTACACAATGTTTAAATCAAGTTCCACATACCTCTTTCTTCAAATTTACCATTTGTTTGGTGGAAAGAGTCAAAACACTTTCTTCAAACTTTAAGAAACCTACAATATTTCATTATTAATGCTAATAACACTGCTGCCTAACACCTCCCCAGGATGTCTCATTCTTACCTGTAACTCAGTACTCACTACTGGTCAGGATTCCCCTACCCTACACTTCCTCCTCTATCTGTGGCCCTAATAAACACCACTCCATTTGCATCAGGCCAGCTCTTTTAATTTACACACGACATCATACTTATCTTAGTAGTATCATATTGTACTCATTTTCTTTTATTCATTCATCAGTTTGCTTGGGTTGTTTCCATCACTTGAGAAAGTTGATTCATGCTGCAGGGAACACGGTGGTGAAGATATCTCTTGCATGGGCTTTCTTCATGTTTTTGGTTGCAAAACTAGTGAAGGAACTAATGCAGCATATGCCAGTGTTACCTCTAACCTTCTGAAGACCCGTGGTAGTATTTTCCAAAATGCTTTTCCTAATTTACAGTAATTCCCTAATTTAAGTGTGCTTCACACAACAGTCCTTCTGCATGAGAATACAGGCTGCCATCACTTTTAAGATGCATATGAACCATGTGCACTGTATATGGAGTCTAATTTTAGAAAAACTTCAGCTCATGCTCTTTTTCGTTGTTCTCTTTATCACTACTCTATAGCTTCCAACAGGAACAAAGGGAAACTATTTACAGGTATCTATATTCATACAAAAATATCATGTGAATCTGATTAACTGTTTTCAACATGCTCCTAAGTCTACTTATATTGATGGCCTAATAATTACTTTATAGATGAAAGGATACACCCAAGGCCCTATTTGTACAACAGAAAGTCTTGCCTTTCAACCAGGATAAGAATTTTCAAACAAAGATCGTTTAATCTCTCTCAGGCCTCTTCCATCTCTTTCCATCACCCTTCAAATATCGGCAGGGTAATTAAGAAATAGAACACACTACCAAATAACCACGCCCTTCTTCTCTCTCATACACACAAACCAACAATGACAATAAAAACAACATTACTTAAGAAGGTTTTAAATAGGATTACAAATATAATACCACTAAGAAAAATATATTGGTCACCAAGACTGGCTTTAAATTTTGAGATGAACTAGTTTTTCCCTGAGACTCAAGGACAACACCCCCATCAAGTTCTGGAGGACAAACCTAGGGCTCCACAGAAGACAACCAACAGTGATGACAAATTTACTATAAGATGCTCTCTTTCTTATCTCAAACCTAAGGCTCAAATGGAGATGTATGTATTTCTGGTGTATTCCTATAGAACAATGTAAAACAGTGTGTGATTCTGTGTGTGCTTTTCCACTCTCAATAGGCTTAATTAATTGATTTTTTTTAAGGAATGGAATTGATTTTAAAGGGACTGAGAGATCCCTTAGTGGTTAAGAATGGCATTTTACTGCTCCCACAAAGGAGATCAGTTTGGTTCCCAGAACCTATGTGAGTCACCTCTAACTTGAGCTCCAGGTGACTGATACTGCTGTGCTCCACGGGCACTTGTTCCCAAACAAAGACACACACGTAATTAAAAATAATAGAAATCAAACTTTAAAGGAGTCTTAAAGTACGTAGAAGTGTACACAGTATTATCTAGTTCAAAAAATTTCCACAAACTGGATTTTAACAACTATAAATGAAATCTGACATATTTAATCATATCATTTTCAAGAGTTAAAAATAGCATCTTTCCTTTCAAATTTTAAACACATAGCACCTTTTAAAACTCCCATCTAAATGATAGCATAGAAGAATTAACTGCAAACATACAGACAGCTTAAAAACATTAGACAAGCATGAAATTACTACTACGAATTTGGATAACTATATCAATATTTTTAAAGTACCTTAAAATTTATTATTATTAAACATGAATTTTCTGTTTTAAGAGACTCATTATGAAACCTGCTAAATTTGATGCTGTTTCTGCTCAAAGTGAATGTCTTAAGTTATTTAACAAACAATTGGCATTTTAAAAATATGCCTAGAAATTAGGTCAATCTATCTGTGCCTATTTCCCAGCCTCATTCTTGTACAGTTACTACCAGCATCCTAGTCCCTACAGTTTATTCCAAAGTGAAGAGCATTATTTCCCAGGGAACATATATACATATGTCCATACACATACACACAGAGAGAGAGAGAGAGAGAGAGAGAGAGAGAGAGAGAGAGAGAGAGAGAGAGAGAGAGAGAAGATAACCATCTAGGGAACATACCAACAGACTGATCAAACATTTTGATGGGTTGGTGTCCATGCTAAACTGTTAATGATTTTATTGTTACCTCTACAGATAACCAAAAAGATAGCTCTTTGATTTTCACATCTCTACCTAAACTATATCAAGAAACCTTATTTGATCATAATATTTAAGTCAAGCCAGGCATGGTATTGAGGTAGATATACAAGACCAGAAGTTTAAGTTCATTCTCAGTCACAGTGTGAGTTCAAGGACAGCATGTATCAAATCACTAAAAATTAAATTTTAAATATTTTTAAAAAGAAAAACAGTAGTTATTGCTTTCCATATACCACAGAGTCCCACAGCATCGAACCCATACCCTCCCCACATTAACACAGCCATCCTGTTACCTCCTTACTCTTTAAGAGCATTTGCTCATGACAGGTCAAAATGCTGCTGAGCATAGAGTGCACAGTAAGTAAATATCTACTAAATGAATGCTGAACCACGAGCATTTTCCACTATTCTCTTTATTCAAATGGAAAATTATCTTTAAAACTACCCAGTGGATCCTAATAAATTAAGGAGCGTCGGCACAGATTTAGGCAAAAGCAAGTCTCTCTAGTTTCACAAAAAAAGCTAAACCAAGAAAACTCAATATACTAAAAATTGTGTCATAGCCACTATAAAAACATAACCTTAGACAGCAGCACTGGGAGACGTAGCTCCCTTAGCAGAGCAGAGGAGCTCTTTGATCTCCCTGATCCCTCGTGCTGCTGCCACAGCCTCTCTTCTGGAGATGAGTTGGTTCTCTCAGTCATGGAGAAATTCGCTTCTTTATCAACATTATCCGCCTGTGAGATTTTGGCAATCCACATTAAAGTCTGGTAAACAACCACAGGTATCAGATTCTGCCAGAAGGCAAGCACAGACCTACAGCTCAAGAAGCGGCTCTCTGCCTGGCTGACCTAGGGTTATCCATGAACACTTGAGCTTTGAGACCATCCAGACAGTTTCTTATATAAAAGTTATATTGGAGAAAAATTAGCTTTACCCAATATAATAACTTCTAAAGTGCCATTTAAATGCTAAATTAAGTGAATTCTTACTTCTATTTTCTCAAATTCTACATTGTATCTCAAAATTTGGCTCTGTCCAATATTAGTTTCCTGATTTGCTTTTTATATAGATGCATAGGGTTGAATATGTGGCTGGCTCTTTCCAATTTAGCATTATGTCAAAAGAAAAGACTCACTTTCCTTGACTCCACACTCACACTCCTTAAAATAAACAGTTCTTCCAGCTTCTACTAAAGTCTATGCTCTAATCCATGGTTAATAAATGGATTCAAATCCCAACACTGCCTCTGTCAGCTGTGTTATCCCACAGGTCCTTCGCCATGTAAAGCAATTCACTCATCATCCTGTATGATGTTAAAAGCAATGACAATATTGAATAGAGCTAATGACAAAACATATCCCATAGCAATTCAGGAGGGGTACCGAAGATAATCCATATCGGGGGGTTCAGCCAAGGGGTAGGGACATGCCTCCAAGGCTGGGTGCCTGCTAGGTTCTCAGGAAGCCCTACACTCGATCTCGAGCACCAGAAGGGAAGAGGATAAAGGTGGGGGTGTTACTCGGAAGTCCTAGGAACTAACTGATGGAGTCAATCCTCTGACAGTCACTGGAAGCTTACTCTGATCTGGCACTCTTCCAGTACTAGGGAGACACAGACACTAAGTCAAACACAGTTTTGGCCTTCTAAAACTTACACTGCACTTGAGGGAGAGAAAATAATTAAAATGCATGATGTCTATAAAAGGTGCATATACATAACCATTAGAAGTTAATCATGGAGAAATAAGAAAAGGAGGAGGGAAAACCTGATGAGAATACACTATTTATACAAGACAGAGAAGGGCACTTGGATGAAGTGCTTCTTGAGAAGCAACCAAACTAAGAAAGAAGAAGCCATGGAAGCCCACTGGGTTTGCTGCTTTAACATGACACATATGAGTGATCGGATGGTCCTACTTACAACAATACTTCCCCTGTCCTAATCTCCACCACGGGCTCTGTGAGGCAATGCAGGAAAACTCCTCAGATGAGGAGCAGATGGGTAAGGCACCCAGTGAATAATAGCATTATTAAGCAGTAAAACTCAAACAATTCTCCCATTCTAGTTGTCTAGTTTCCCTGCATTTGTGAGTGCAAAGAATAAAGACTAAAACATACTTTAGTACTGTAGTTATTACAGTAATAAAATTATATTTTCATGAATAGGAGAAAAATACATGGAAAACAAAAATTGCACCTAAACAAAATAATGCTCTCTATATAGGCTAAAAATAAAGTCTAGAAAGATGAAAATTATATATTTTCTATCTAATTTTATATGGCATATCATATGGTCAAATATATTAACTTCTTACACAATTTAAATCAAGAAATAGATTCAGTAATAAGAATACAAATAACTTCTCAAAGGAAGATATATGGCGATAATAAAACCATAACAAAATCCATATCAATTTCTTCTCCAGTCATAACTGAAAATTGTCTTTCATAACCTCTGTATTACAATTATCTTTTAAAACGAGTAACATGATACTGTGAACCAAGGGTATAGCAATGTTTATAATAAATAGATATTAATGTTCATATTTCAAACACTAGAACTTTATATCAGGTTAATAAGTAGATAAGTTTTAAGTTTTTACCTCATAAAACAATCATTTGTAGCTCTTTAACCTTCTACAGCTTCCAGCATTCACTTATTTGCATAGCTAGTGCTATAAAATTATGGGATAATCAACTCCACAGTATTAAAGATCTGACAGAAAAATAATAATTGACCATGTAATAGTCTAGAGAATCTAATCCATTACCTAAGTTCATTTCATGGAAATTTTTATGCAGTGAGGGATGTAATTTTATTTGAAATTATACCCTACTCAGGTGCAGATCTGCAAGTTAATTTCTATCATGGATTTGATCTCTAACGTGGACCTGACTGAGCCTGCAGACTGTGCAAATATTTGGCTGGCTTGTGAAGCCAAGCATCAAGATATGTAAAAAGAGTTTATTTCGTATTAGCCTAACATGGGTAAAATGTGTGTTTTAAATTGAGGTTGATTTAACCTAACATGGGTTGATTAGCCTAACATGGGTAAAATGTGTGATTTAAATTGAGGAGACACTGGAACTGAAGTTCACACTGCTAATTAAGAACACAAAACTCTTGTCATCTAACTGCAGAAGCTGGTGTAGAAGACGTGAAAGGTAACCTCAGGCTTGTGGCTTCTGGGAAGTCGGGTGGAAGGAGGGAAGAATGAACTGAAGTTAGATGTGATGAGACGAATTTGTAGTAAGGGTTGCGGGGATACCCTGTAGGGACAATACTGCGTTAGAAGTAAGAGTTGGGGAGATACCCTGTAGGGGCAATACTGCACTAGAAGTAAGGGTTGCAGGGATACCCTGTAGGGGCAATACTGCACTAGAAGTAAGGGTTGCGGGAATACATGGTAGGGGCAATACTGCATTAGAACTATATTTACTTTTTTGAATGTACAGACAGTAAAGTCATGAGACTGATCACTCTAAACAGACATTATTTTCCAGATTGACAAGGGAAAACACAGTAACTTTAAAATTTTTCCAATTATAGCAGCATTCTTGGGACTGTCACTTTGAATTAAAAGCTATATATAAAATGGATACATGTCACCTACCAATTTTGATGTCTATCCCATTTTGACACTGTTCTTCAAGTCACACAGTCCTCAAAGAAAGGGCCCCTGCCATACCCAACCCATTCCGCTACACTCCAAGTGCTGAACAGTTCATCGGGTCCACTGTTGCATTGTGGCCCAGGAACACACCAACATTTCTCATGCCCATTCCTATCACACGTCTCGGAGCACATCAAAGAAATGTGTGATAGATCTTAGGGGTCAAAATGACCTAAAGCGACCTTTGACCTGGCTGCCTGGGAAGAGCAGCATAGCTTCGAATTGTCCCAAACTTGCACTGCATTGTAAATCTCATACTCTAACCTCAAATTCTGACTTAACTCCTAATTGCTAGACATGTTCTTTGATGTGTTCATCTTCAAAACTTTTGCTAGAACCTTTCAAAGCATTAATCTTACATCTTTCAAGATGAATTGGAAAAGAAAGAAATGAGACCAAATACTGAGCAGAAATTATGCATCGTAATAAAACTAAAGCAAGTCTGTATTTCAGCTATGCCAGGAGTTAATGGTATTCACAGAAGTGATTTGTGATGACTTTAACACATACCTTAAAAACTTTCTTCACTGTGAAAAACGCTGAGTATTCTTTAAAAGACAAAAAAAAAAACAAAAACAAAAACAAAAACAAAACCAGGAGTTCAACATACCTTAGGAATAGGATTGAGAAGAACCACCCCAGACTTCTTGGTGATGACTTGTTTTGTTGAGAAGTGGTGATCTATAAGCTGAGGGATATTTGAAAACCCAGTGCCCTCAAACCGATATAGATTCTAGAGGGAAAACAACAAAGTAGAATTATTAGAAAGCCATTGTTTCAGAAAAAATAATCTTCATCTATGAGTTAAATTCTATTTAAGGAGATCTGTCAGTGCACAGCATCATAAACATATTTAACAATATTCAACTCCACACTTGTTAGATAGTAAAAATCAAAAATAGACAAAAAAAGAAACTCTAGTCCACTGCCAAATCTTAACTCACATCATTATTATAGTATGGAGAGAAGATATCAGAACTGAAATGCATTTTACTAAAACGGTGACCAAGCAAACAAGCAGCTCACTCAAGTTTAGACATAAGGAAGATGTTAGCATGTTTCTCCATGTATGCTCCATTCAATAAAAGTTCAGTACCAAAAGTACTGTCCAAAGTTTGAGGACGCCTGATACAACAATAAATAACTTAACACCTAAAGTCATTTTTTAAAAAAGATTTATTATGCATATAATATTCTGTCCGTGTGTATGCTTGCACATACAAAAGGCACCAGATCTCATTACAGATGGTTGTGAGTCACCATGTGGTTGCTGGGATTTGAACTCAGGACCTCTGGAAGAGCAGTCAGTGCTCTTAACCTCTGAGCCATCTCTCCAGCCCCCTAAAGTCATTTTTTACTTGCTAATATAATAGGTTTTTCTACAACAGGACTCCAATGTAGTATTGGCCAATAAATAAAGACTCAAACATCATTCGCACAAGAAATGAAGATAAAGAAATAAAGAGTATCAGTGCCAATGCCTTCAAGATCAGCAGGCTCAGAGTTTAGCACCTTTTTAGAAGAATTATTTTGTTATTTGAAATGTATAGGCCATGTGAGCACATGCCATGTGTGTGGATGCCCACAGAGGCCAGAACTGGCTAGATTTACAGGCAGTTGTGAGCCTAATTGAACTCTGTCCTCCACAAGAATAGCATATTCTCTTAAACCGGGTGGTGGTGGCACACACCTTTAATTCCAACACTTGGGAAGTAGAGGCAGGCGGATCTCTGTGAGTTCGAGGCCAGCCTGGTCTACAAGTGCTAGTTCTAGGACAGGCTCCAAAGCTATAAGTGAAACTCTGTCTCAGAAAACAAAAACAAACAAACAAAAAAATAGCATATTCTCTTAATGGCTGAGCCATCTCTCCACCCTCAGATCTTAGCATAGTTCACATTTCCCGTCGGCAGCTAAGGCACATTTTTTTCACACTCTGCATGTTATTCCTGGATTTCCTATTTAAATAGACCAGTAGTTAGGTATAAAAACTGACAGCAGTAAATACAGAAGGAACGCAGTAGCCACACTTTTCAATGCCAGATGACTGTGATGCAATGTATTAGAAGCTTCTGTGTGGTTCTTCCTTGGGCTTAACTGAACAGACAGGAAGTATGCAGGTACAGATATGCATCTTAAGATAACTATTAAGAAATCAAACTTTCTAATCTCATAAAACCAGACAGGAGAAGCAGGAGTGACTGCTATAGGCTGAGAAGGAGAGTGTGGGAGAAACAGCAGGAAGCTGGATAAAACAGACTAAACTCCCATGGAAAGGGAGGCTACATTCCGCTGTTCCTCGGCACAGAGCAGTCGGGAGATGAGCCTGTGGAATATCACGGAAGTGCAGCATGCACTAATGACACAAGCCCAACGACATTTCTGACAAATAAATGATCCTACATCTTCCTCTTTCAATTTACTCTTAAAACAGCAACTAGGGTATGGTGTCCCCAAGGATCTCTTCCCTCCATGTAAGGACAAAGATGGACGCTATCTGAGCTCACCACTGTCTCTCTACGTATCCCTCACCACTCCTCCTTGGATCATCAGTCTCCAAACCTATAATTACCTTCTTGCTCTAAAATATGCTCAGAGAGGTGTGCTACATGAATTAATTCATAAGACAGCGAGCCCCATAGGTAATATCTCCTTTACTGGCTTCTCTGCCAGGCCTTCATCAAATGATCTTTTCTGTGACGTTAATTTAACTCTGGCCACCTACACAATATACAATCTCCACTTTCACATCCTAATTGATCACCTCCTTTTCCTTCTTCACATTTTCTCCTTAGAATGTATGACTATAATCCTTTTGATCCTAACATCACATATATTTTATTTATTCTTAAAGGTATGTGTGTACCCACAAAGAACAGAAAAGGGTGTTGGATTCCCACAAGCTGCAGTTACAGGTGGTTGTACATTTAGCACGGATGCTGGGGGCCTCCAACTCGGGTCCTGAGGGCAATCCCTTCAGCCACAGTTTCACTTATGTTTTTTATTATCTGTTTCCCTTCTAGAATGCAACAAATTTGTTCACTTTCTGCTCAGTGTGATAGACCTATGTTCTATATATGGCATGACGTATAGAAATAAATATATAGGAATAACATGAAGGACTTAAGTGTCATAAAGGGAAACAAAGCAGGTAGCTTACAAATGTACAAAGAAAAGTTCACACACTCATGAGCATGAGATATTAAAGTATATTGTTTAATAATAAGTACTAAATTGAAACGCATATAGAATGAAACTTCAAATCCACCCTGATATAAACTTCAGAGTAGTTATTACCCTATCCTAATGATGGCTGCATGATTACTATATAACAGGAAAAAATGCAACTATACAGGATAAGTCACAAATTCAGAATTGTTATGCAAAAAACGTGTTGACATTTTATTGCCATGTGACATGACTCTTCATGTCACATTGCAATAATAAAGTTAAGTAATGCAGAGATTTAGTCCCCTCAAAGTGAACTTGATCAATATCTAATCTCTTTCCATTTCCTAATTTTAAAACATATGCTATTGACCAAAGCTTTGTCCATATATGAACTACAAGGTGATACTTTCATTCATGGCTGTCAGGAAACAGGGTATTGAGAGGCAGCAAAGCCATCACTTGAAACTTTGCTCATTTCGCTATAGTTAGTACATAAAAAGTCTTCTATTTTGACATATGTAAGGCATTGTTGTCAATTACATTCTACCAACTATGTCATGAAAACCAGGACTTATTCCTATTTCAAATAATAACTCTGGACCACTGGACCTGTTGATGGACCACTCCTCCTTTTGCTCTCCCTGCTCTTCCCAACTTCTGCAGTGACCGCTCAGCACTGGGCTTCCACACAGCCAGCATCTTCCACTTGGATTATTTCATACAACAACATAATCCTAGCACATCCACATTATGAGCTATGACAGGATTTCAAACTTTTTGTGGCTGAACAGTATGCAATAGTACACACTCAACACCACCTTTTCTTTACCCAGCTACTGGACATTTAGGGTGACACTGACTATTCTGAATAGTGTAGGGGAAACGATGGAAATAGATCTTTTTAACATGTTCACCTTAATTAGTCATGCAATCCAAAGAACAGGGCTTCTGGATCATGTCATTCTGTGCTCAGATTTTTGAGGAAGCTCCACAATGATCTTTATAACAGCTATGCCAACTAACATTTCAAACACATGCAGACCTTTTTTTTTTCCCCTTCATTTCCTCACAGTTTTTACTCTTAGTTTGTCTTCTGAAAACAGACATTCTCATAAGAGCAACATGTTGTCTTGGTGATTTTTAAGTTATATGATTAGACATGTTGAACATCTTCCATGAATGACTGTTGCCATTTGTACTTCTTCTTTTAAGAAAAAAAAAATCTATGACAGAAATGTTACTGTGAAAGGGTAACTCATGGGTTCACACCTTTGGTCAAGGAACTACACACAATGGGTGATGGTTGAGAGGGAGATCAGCCCCTCGTGGGGATGAGCCCTCTAGATGGCTGTCCAATACAAAGTGGTCAGTCCCAAACCACATACACATAAGCAACAAGAAGACTTAGCAAGTTGTATTTACATATTGCATACACAAATGTGTGTATGCATGCGTGCATGCATTTAATGGGGGAAAGAGGCTATCATTTGAGAAAGGAGGGAACATAGAAGAAGATGAAGACTTCCAAGGAGAAGACTTGGGAGGGTCTGGAGGAAAGAAGGGGAAGGGGGAAAGTGATTATATATTTATATTCTTAATAAATTTTATAAAAAATAGAAAATTGCTCAAAAATCTATTCACACCTTTCTTCTTTTTAAATTAGGTTGTTAGGTTTCGTGCTGTTGCAGTACTTGAATTCCTTATACATTACGGAAACAACCTCTTCAGCTGTATACTTTGAACATGCTGTCTTGATTGTGTTAATCTGCCTCTTTAATTTGTTGATGGCTTCCTTTTTGTGCAGAAGTTTTGCTAGCTTGACATAAACACAGCAAACAATTTTTTGGTGTCTGTATTTTGGGACATATCAAAACACCACTTCCCGGGCCAGTATCTTAAGGCATTTCCCCTGTTTTCTTCTAGCAGCTTCATAAGTTATGATTTTATGTATAAGCCTTAATGGATTTGATATTTGTTACTGTAAGAGAGAGCAGTTTCATTCTTATGCATATGAGCATCTAATTTTCCCAACACTACTTACCTAAGAGCCATGGTGTATTCTTGGCTCTGACCGAAATCAGCTGATCACAATGTGCGGGTTGGTTTCTGCCTCTCTATTCTGCTCACTGGAATATAGCTTTCTGTTTTGTTTTGTTTTGTTTCAAGACAGGTTCTCTGTAGCTTTCTGGAGCCTGCCTGGAACTCGCTCTGTAGACTAGGCTGGTCTCGAACTCACAGAGATCTGTCTGCCTCTGCCTCTCAAGTGCTGGGATTAAAGGCATGTGCCACCACTATCCGGCTGGTTCTTTCTGTTTTTAATGTCACTTTGATGACTACAACTTAATCATACATTTTTAGGTCTGGTTATATGATGCCTCCAGCTTCTTTTTGCTCAAGACTGTTTTGGCTATCCAGGTTTATCTATAGTCTCTTATGAACTTTGAGATTATTTATTGTAATTCTTTGCTGATGAGTCTGTATATCATATGGGGGGCATTTTAGCTATACTGATCTCCTCATGCATATAGGATATCTATGTATGTATATGTGTGTGTATGTATGCATATATATGTATGTATGTGTGTCTATGTTTTTCAGTATCCTTCATCCATGTTTTAAATTTTTTCTTTTCCTTTCACTTGTCTGTTAAATTTGTGATGTTTATGGTTATTTGAAGTGGAACTGTTATTTTCACTTTCTATTTTTGGATAGGTAGGTTTTCTCAGCATATAGAAATATGATCACTATTGAGCCTTTCTGCTAAGATCAAGTGCCTACAGAAATACAAATGTGTTTGGGGTGCTGATTTGGATACTCAATTTTACAGAACTTATTAGTTCCAACAGGTTTTGTTTTTTTTTAAATGTCTTTTAGAAATCTCTATACACGAGATCAGGTCATCTTTTAACAAGGGCAAATTGCTTTTTTTCTTTGTTATTCTGGATTTCCTTTATTTCCTTTTCTCTTGCCAATTGTTCTGGCAAGGGCTTTCCATCCTATGTTGACAATGGATGACAAAGGCAATGACAATGAGCAACCTTGTCTTGTTCCAGACGTTAGAAGGAAGCTCTCAGTGACTTCTCCATTCGGTATGGCATTAGCTGTGGGTTTGCCATGATCACCTTCACTGGGCTACGGTCGTTCTTTCCACCCTGAATTGTGCAGGGTATTCTACCATGAATCAATTTTGAATTTTGTAAAATGCTTTCTTAGTGTCTACTTAAATTTCCCTCCCTATGTTTTTGCATTTGACTCTGTCAATACATCAGCTATTTTACACTAAAGCATTCCTGCATCATTTGATAATAGTGAATGGTCTTTTCTAATGTGCCATGAAATGCAGTTTGAGAGCATTTTATTTAATATTTTATGTCTATGTTACCACGTGGTATTGGTCTATAAATTTATTCTGAGATTGTTTCTTATCTAGTATAGGTATGTATGAGTTTTTAAGGATTCTTTTTCAATTTTTTTAAATACTTTGGGAAAACTGGCACTAATCTTTTAAATATTGGTAGATTTTATAGGAAAGCCTCAAGTCTTGGGTTTTTCTTTGATTTGAAAAGGTGATTCAACAGCAATTTTACTAATACATTTTTATTGTCATTGTAGTAAATGTAATCATTTATTACTGATTCAATCTCAGGGCTCATTACTAGTCTCTTCATGCTTTATATTTATAAACCAGAATGGGAGGCTATAGCTCTAATTCCAGCACTATAAAGGCTGAGGCAGAAAACTCCCAAGTTCATAGCTAGCCACAGTTGCACAATAAGACTCTGTCTCAAACAACTCGGGGGGGGGGTGCTATATGCATTATTCAAATTTGGTAATCTGCATACCACAGAATTTATCTGGTCTTCTAGATTTTCTTTTTATTCACGTATGGGGGAAAGGCATGGTTCCTGTGTGAGGCAGAGAACGATTTTCAGGACTCAGTTTTCTTTCCACCATATGAGTCCAACAGGCTTGGTGGCAAGTGCCTTTACCAGATGAGCAATCTCAGCAGCGCTGATATTTTCCCTGCTTTTGTACTTGTTCACAGTCCTTTCAGATGATCCTGTGTTTGTTGGTAATGACGGCTGCAATGCCTTACACTCATCTCTGACAATGAGTACCATTCTTCATTTAGCTAAAGGCTTTTTAAGTCTCTTTTCCAAAAGCCAACATATTCCATTTGTCCTGAATTTCCCAAGTATTCTATTTATCCCTGCTCCGATGTTTAACAATGCCTTGTACTGATTTGGTTCTTGGTTTTCTAGTTCCTTAGGAAACACCAAAGGTCTCCAGCTAAAATCTTGCTACTGTTTTATGAATGTTGGTGCTGGTTGCTAGGGATTTCCCTTTGACAAAGGTGTTTGCCATAGTCTGTAAGTGTTTGTGTAATGTATTTCCATTTGCCTCAAGAATCTTACAAGTCTCATTTAATATCTTCTGTGACTTGTTTCCTCAGGACAGTATTTGACTTCCATGTGTCTAATGCTGCTTCCAGAGTGTCACCCACTGCTGATTTCTACATTTACTCCACAGTGGTCAGAAAGGACATTTTGATTCTTTTTTAAATTGTTAAGATTTTTTTTTTGCAGCCCAACATATGATTTGTTCTAGAAAATGCTCAGAGTGCAGTTTAGACGATTGCTGCTAGACGCACTGCTCTAAAATGTCTTAGGTCCATTGTGTCTGAACATGGGTTGACTCCAATGTTCCTTTGCTGATTATCTAGTTAGATGATCTGGTCACTGATGAAGGCTGGGTATTGAATTCTGCCATTATTATATTACAGTCTATCTTTCCCTTAAGATTTATTAGTACCTCTTTTACATATTTATCTAACTACTATATTTCATCTATTAAATAGCACGTCTAATTTTGTGTTACTTTTATGTTGCTGCTGACTCATATGCTTAGTCCTAACATAATACTCAATAAATTTCCTAAAAGGATGAACAAGAGAATAAACAATGCCATTATAGGAAGATTTTCAAAGTTTTATTTTAAAATATATTTCATTTTAATTTTATCATTGCCTGTCAATCTAAATTTCATGGCTCAGTCAACCCTAAGTTCAAACTGATATGTATACAAGTTACTAAGTCCCTAAAATCCTACAGTTTCTGTTTATGTCATGGCTTAATCTTTCTACATGGTAGGTAATATCATTCTTGTGCTGCAACAGAAACTCAAATACTGTGGACAGGTATTTTCAAATGCAAGCAATCTGAAATGATGGAGTGAAATATTATAAAAACAGGCAACAATTCTCCCATTTGCAAAAAATAGCCACTATAAATTTCTCAATCGGTAAAAGCAAAACTGTCAAAATTACTATTCATCTTTTGAGTACTTAATAAGGACAGTATAACAGGGTGTGGTTTGGCAATGGGTTTGGCAATACTTGGGGTCCGTGAGATGGCACAATGGGTAAATGCATTCGTTGCAAAGGCCTGGAGATCTGAGTTTGAGTCCCCAGAAACCACAGGTAGAAGGAGAGAAATAACATCTGAGAGCCGTCATCTGACCTCCACGCATGTGCATAGCAGCACCAGCCCCTTCCCCCAAAAATGATACACATACAATAATCATAAATAACTTCTTAAAAGAAAGTTTAGCAATTCTAAATACTCAAAAAGTAAATTAGTTTTAGAATAATGTGAATAATGTCATTTATATTTCTTTATAATTTTCTATTTGTTTATTAATACCAAATGGTATTATAAAAAACAGAAAAAGATAAATAATAAAAAGTATTTCACTCAATAAAATATATAATATTTCAGTAAAATATATCATAGTTTGAAACTAGCTACAGAAGTGCCTTCAAAAGTACACATTTCATAATCCTGATTTTTACTATAAGAAGAAAAATGCATGGTATTTACATTACTTTTGTTTTTAATTTAAAATATGTTAGTACTCAAATTCAGCATCTTATATATTTACATTTAAATTTAATTTTATTAACTTTCAAATATAATATTTTCTCATTAAGATTTAAACTTTTAATCCATTTTAGAGCATCACATTTATGGAACTATGGAGAAATTCCAATGTTAAACTTATAGTGTGGCAAGCATTTCTTATAAAGCATCCATCAGTACATTTCACGTATACCACAGTGGATTCCATCAGTAGATACCCAGGAAGTAGACTGGGAACGTACATCGACAAACTGGATGATGAAGTGCCTCCTCTGGCCATCTGAGTACACGGAGAGGACATATTCACCAGGTTTCCCGTGGCTCTCGCGTACCAGGAAGTCTCCTTGCTGCCTCAGAAGCTCTTGGGCTTCTATCCTAGGGATTGCACCATGGTACCAGTCATGTTCCGCCAGGGGCTTCTCACTTGTAGAGATCATGTCAGAGAGCTGAACAAATGTTTTAAAAACCAAGTTAGAAAAAAAATTATTTTGTCCTAATAAAATTCACTGCAAGTAAAAATACTTCTTACATATGATCTGATTTCATCAAGTCAATTAAAAATTAAATGATAAACTTATTAAGAAAAATAACCTCTGAAGTGCCAGGACCGAAGTCCAGCGCAAATGCATGTCCTTCAGTACTTTCTCTCTGTCATGCACTGGAACATCAGCATCTGAGGTGTACAGTCCTACTCCTATTCCCCTTGTCGTAACAATAGTCATCAATCAGGAAAATTATGACGTATATTCAGAGAAATTCATAACAAACACATTAAACCTGTTTTTTCACTGATTAATTAACTCTGGACTACTCAGACTGTGCACTGTACATAACGGTAGGCAGGAATGGGTCTCGGCTTCAACCTGGAGCTGCCTGGCTAAGTACTCTCTCTTGCTCCTCCACCTTACTTCTGTTAAGCCATTACTCTGTCACAAGGCTGGCCTTGGTTTGGCAAAGCTTTGGCAGATAAAGCCCTGCGGAAAGAAGCATCAAAGAAAATGAGCAGTATGCAAACACAACCCATGTGGAAATGATTGTAAGTCATGAAACAGCAAGTCATCTACTGTTTTAGGAGGTCACATGCTCATACTAAACAGCAGAAATAAGCAAGGGCTAGCTATGATGCCTTGAAATTCCAGAAATTAGTGGTGATGAAATTAAACATGCTATGATCACAATTTCTCTTGTATTCTAGTCATTCACAAGAACTAAACTGCCCTGTACTATTGGAATATTTCATGGGTAAGTTATAACATTTCACACAAATTATTATGGTTCTCAGAATACAGTATTAATGATTCCCATGAAAACATACTTTAAGTTTGAAAAAAAAAATCAGGATCAATAATAAAATTATAGTTTGGATATAAAATGTCCTCCAAAAGCCCTGTGTTTAAGACTTCATTGATGTCGGTAGTCCTTCTGTATATGTGTTGCTTTTATTGGTTGATGAATAAAGATGTTGCAGCCAATGGCTTAGCAGAGCAAAGTCAGGGAAGAAATTTGAACAGAGATATATAGAAAGAGTAGGCAGAGTCAGAGAGACACCATGTAACCGCAAAAGGAGTATCATGCTGTCACCTGTAAGCCATGCCATTTAGCATTTTAAGAAAAGCTCCTGGTTAGAAAATTGTTACAGATATGCAATAAACACAGATTCAGACAAAAATAAACCTCTGAATGAGTCACAATGTGTTTAAAGAATGCATGTAAGTTTGGGTGAGAGAAGAAAAAGAGTACAGACAGAAAGAGAAGTACAGACAGTTATGGATTAAAGGAGCAAAGATAATAAAATAAATATTAAAAAGTAATAGAGTAAAGAAAAATAAACCACGGAAAGATGGAAAATACACAGAGAGTCTGGATTATGTATATTACTGTGTTTTCTCTGAATTTTTTGACTGCAGAGAGACATTTGATTCTGGGGACTGCTAAACTAAACCAACATAAAGGTATCCTGACTTCAAAATTTGAGTATATGGATGTTAACTTGGAAAAGAGATTCTGCTTTTGTTTCCACAGAAGATGAGAACCTGAGGATTCCTTCCAGACTAATGTGGTTTGATGAAACAAGACCCTCCCCTAAAATGTTTTCATGAGCCCTAAAAATACTTCACCAAACAGTAGGAAGCAGTTTAGAGAAAACTATGCCCAAATTCCAAAAATGATTGTTTATAAATGTTTATTTTCATTTAAATGGGGTTGATTATAAGTGATTAATGGTCACAGTCAATTTCTAAAATTAATAAAATAAAGGGGACATGATATAGAGATGAATACTTTGTATTGGTATGGATTTTGTTCTATTGATACAAATTTACCGTTGATTTTGTTACACTGTGTATATGTATTTCTGCTCTTGTTTATGGAATTGTGTTTGTGCAGCTCATTTAAAAATGTAATGTATAATTAAAAATTATAGATTAATAGTCATTTATAATAGTCAAATTTGTAGTCATGTTAATTAGGCTTTCTTGATATATAGACAGATATTTCAGTTAGATAGATAACCTTCAACACCTCAAAAGACCTACAGAAAATGGAATTTAAAAGGTTTTAAGAACTTAGACTTTTCTCAACAGTGAAACATGTCTGCTTTTGGCAGCACCAATAACTTCAAAAGGAAGATGGGCATGGAAGAGGCTCCTTATAGAGTTTGCTAGGCAATTGGGCAAGAAACTGCTTTTGCCTGGACTACTTGATGGTATGATGTATAAACTGGACATGCAGGACCCACAGAAAAATGACTGCTAAACTTTCCAAAAGATGGGATGGTCCTTCAGGGTTCCTGCTTCAAAGAAGAAACTGCCAGACATTCTTCAGGACACAGAAAAAAGCAACTGATGGACTTTGCCAGTACAAGACAGAACAGATCTTCAAATTTCCCGTTTCATGGAAAAGTCTGCCAGATACTGAAGGCTGAAGATGGATGCCCCAACATTACAGAAGAACTTTGGGTAATTGTCCAGGCAGAGAGAGGTCTCTGTCATTTCTAAAAGTTTGGAAGTTGCTTACAATTCACTTCCTGTTTAATTAAGTAATACTATATCCTTCTCGGGTCTTTGATGGAGTTGAAGACAGATAGCAATAGTTTTCCTTATTTATGATAAAAAAATAAATTCGACATAAAACTTTAGACTCACAAAGATAGGATAGGCTGGGCGGTGGTGGCGCACGCCTTTAATCCCAGCACTCGGGAGGCAGAGGCAGGTGGATCTTTGTGAGTTCGAGACCAGCCTGGTCTACAAGAGCTAGTTCCAGTGCAGACTCCAAAGTCACAGAGAAACCCTGTCTCGAAAAACCAAACAAACAAACAAACAAAAAAACCAAAACCAAAAATAGGATAGATGATAGAGTTTTTTCCTTAATTTGCCAAATAGTAAATAGGGTAAATATTGTAACTATAATTTCTGCTTGACAACTGTTTTATTATGTATAATTTTACTATGTTAAATTTTAAAAATTATGTGTTAATTTTACTATATTAAACCTTCCTTTTTAATTAGACAAAAGGGGGAGATGGTGTGGGACATCCTTCTGTTTGTGTATTGCTTTTATTGGTTGATGAATAAACCTGTTTCAGCCAATGGCTTAGCAGAGTAAAGTCAGGCAGAAAATCTGTACAGAGATATAGAAAGAGAATAGGCAGAGTCAGAGAGACGCCATGTAACTGCCAAAGGAGTAACATGCTGTCACTAGTAAGCCACAGCCTCATGTCAATACACAGATTAATAGAAACAGGTTAATTTAATATGTAAAAGCTAGCTAGGAATACGCCTAAGCTATTGGCCAAATAGTGTTGCAATTAATACAACTTCTGTGTGATTATTTGGGTCTGGGCATCTGGAAACAAATAAGCAGTCTCTGCTTACACTTTTTAATAGGTGCATGGTGAGTGGAGCCAAAGGAAAGAAGAGAGACCATGTGGTGGCTTATCCTTGGAAAGGACTCCCACACAGACTTCTTCAAGGCTGGTAAAGTCTGAGCATGTACTTCCTCCAATAGCTGAAATGAGCCTCTCCCCCTCAGAGTCATTTATCTCACGCATTTTGTAACAGAAAAGGAAAGCTGACTAAGAAGATAAGTAAAAGGCAAACATAAAAACACCCACATATGAGAAATTACAGGCTGACATTATGAACTTTATGATAACTAGGTAGTAAATGAAAACTAGTTCTGAAAATAGTTTTCACTAATCTGTACCACTGAAGAGGTCTAAAATATGCACTTTCAAGTCCAACACACCATTACCCAAAATTCATCTTACTGGTGGTAAAAAGAAAATGTTCCCTAATAGGCCTCAAGCATGTTGTACATTTCGGTGATTGTTCTTCCAATTATGATACTGAATTTTGAAAAATATGTACATAATATGACAATTTTTCATAAGTATAGCAAGCCTTTTTTTGTTTTAGTGCCAACAACAATAAAAATAAAAATATACAACAAACAAACCACCAGTAATCAAGTAAAGGACACTACATTTAAAAATGAGTGTGAAATCTGTCCAAAGCACTTTGTGAACTGATACCAAGAGCTGATCATTTCTTAAGAAGGTAATTAGAAAAACTGGATCTTTGTTTTCCATATTTATCACAATATATTTAATATAGTAAATACAAGTTTGTTCGTTTATACTATAGTAGGAAACTATTTCTATGTCTTTCCAACAGCAAAAGTACCCAAAGATGAGGAATCCACATGATATCATTCTCAAGAGGTCTTCCTGATGGAACAGTGGCAGAAGCAAGGATGGTACAATCTATTCTCTCTCCCTAGTCAGTAAACTGTCCAGAAAAACTGGAAGAGTATGGAGAACTCAGTAACTCTGAAAGGTATTTGAAATATGAGGTTCAACTAACACCAAAGAAGTTATTGATACGTTTGAAGATGAAGTATGTTTGGGAGGGAAGGAGGAATCATCTTGAGAGAATAACTCAGTTTTGTGCTTTGTATTTTGTGCTTAAGAAAACAAATTTACTTTATTTATAAAATGTGCCCCAGAATCAGTGAGAGCACACTAGCAGTCACTGGCAATGTCACGTCAGGCGTTTCAGCTGAAGTGTACGGAGATCACTGCAGTAATCACCATGCAGGCATACTCCAGCAGAATACAGGATGGCGTCACAATGTGCTGATTGTAAACTTCTGAACTAACACATGTAAGAACAGATTTGGTCTCAGACAATAAAAATTATACAAAACTAACCCCAACAAGCTCTTCATGAAAATTATAATTCAAAACTTGTGACTCAGAGAATAACTTTGATGTTCCTGAATATGACCATGCAGAAGAAATTAGCATATGGCTATACTAACATGAAACGTTCATAATTCCTTCTTTCTTTTTAACACTTTAAAAATGAAAAAGTAAATTAAGGCCTTAAGAATAATAGAAGACAACTGATATTTAATATGTGTTAATATTTAATTTTAATTTGTCTTGTTATGGGAATAACAACGTTATTCTAGACACAAAACTACATGAGAACAATAACATTCCCCCATGCTGGTGGTGGGAAGTACATATCATAATACTGATACTGAACTAATAAACCCTTAAACATAGCTATAATATAGTTTTCAAGAAAAATGCAAACAAATGATTCTATATAAAAAAGTAGCACATGTATTTCACATTCAAATTCTCATTCAAAGGTTCCCCTCATCCCAAGACAAGGTTTCTCTGTGTAACAGCCCTGATTGTCCCGGAACTCATTTTGTGATTAGGCTGGCCTCAAACTCAAGAGATATGCCAAGTGCTGGGTTTAAGGTGTGCACCACTGCACCCATCTCAAAGATTCTTGAAATTAAAATAATACCTATGCCAATACAGTAAATGACTTTTAAAGAGACAGGATTGACTAATTCAAACTTTTTGATCTTTAAACAAAAATGTTTTGGATTAAACAACAATAATTTGGACCAAGACTTATAAGAATCTGATTTTAAATAATGTTTTTTTCAGAGTGCTGTAATTGGTGGGACATTATATAGATCAGAGGAGTAATGCCAGTTCTCACATGATTGTGACATGGAACAATGGGGGTGCTCAGCCACACATTAGAGCAATTCTATATAAAAAGAACCTTGGAGGAATGGCAATATTCCTGGTATGGTTGGAACAGGTCTCAGTAATTTCAATACAGTTTGAAGGCTTTCTAACTCAAATGAACCATTATGATTGCCAGGAGCTCGAAGAGATGCACCTAATACTGCCCAACACCTCTGTCTCTGGCTTCAGAAACAGGGTCTGGTAAACAGCTCTCAGTGCAAAATGACAGTCTTGTGAAGATGGAAAAATACTGAATGAGGAGCTGGTCCTCTGGCTCTGGGATATAAATGATGTGTTATTTGGTTTCCTTCATATGCTGAAAAAGCACTACTGGGAGCTGATATAAGATGTTAAAATGTGACTTAACCAAGAAATGGATAGTAATGCTGACACATCAGACACAATACACAGTTAAAGCCTAGTTCATCTCAGCTATCTACCTCATGTCCTTCCTTCCATCAGGATCCAAATATCCCACTGGAGTGCTTTAAAGTTACCTCCATAATTTAACCATTCATTTAAAAGCATGCAGACTAATAATAGCTATGGCAGTTAAAAACACTATTATGATAAATTTCATATATAAACTATATATATATGCTTTATTTTATCTAAAATTAAACTTTAAAAATTTGTCAGGTGTGGTGGCACATGCTTTGAATCCCAGCACTAGGGAGGCAAAGCTCTATGAGTTCAAGGCCATGCTGGTCTACAAAGTGAGTTCCAGGACAGCCATGGCTATTGAACACAGAAATCCTGCCTTGAAACCCACCACCCCCCTTTAAAAAATAAACAGTGATTCATAATTGATGATTTCTAACTATTTTAAACAAATATGCTTGCAAATGGAGAAGAATGAACTTAGACCTCCACCCATCTCACATACAAAAGCAACTCCGCTTGTCTCAAGGCATATATGAAGATCTGTGAAGGAAACAAGGACGAATATTTGCCATCATCTTGAGCTGGGCAGCTCTTTACATATGACATCAAAGTCACAAAAAGTAATGTGTTCATCATCAAAACAAAAAACTGTGTGTGACACTATCAAGACAAAAGGAAGGAAGGAAAGAAGGAAGGAAGGAAGGAAGGAAGGAAGGAAGGAAGGAAGGAAGGAAGGAAGGAAGGAAGGAAGGCAGGCAAACTTACAGGCTAAGAAAAAAACATGTTTACTATACTACGTGTATAACGAAGGAAATGTTTCCCCAAAACAATTTAAAACTCATACAACTCAACATCTACAAAAACCAAGCTTACTGCTGTGGGTACAGTTCACTGACAGTGTGCCTATACAGCACGCAAACCTGGGATCCAGGTTCAGTTCACTGACAGACTGCCTAGCATGCATGCAAACCTGGGCTTAATCTGAAGACCATCAAAAAAAGTACACAAAAATTTTAAGCATGCAAATATTGTAAATAGAACCATCTCTAAAGAATACATAAATAGCGAATTAGCACATGAAAAATTTATTATTAGTCATTAGAAAAATTAAAATAAGAATAACAATGACAAACCAGCCACTAGATGCTTGCAATTAAAACAAAACAGTAAAACAAAACAAAACCAGGAAAACAACAAGCACTGATAATTATGTGAGGAAATAGTAAGTCTCAGACAGACATTGTTAGAAATGTAAATATCGCTGCCAATGTAGAAAGCAGACTGTTAAAATCTTAAATTTAGAATCCCTGTATGACTCAGTAATTCTACTACTAGGTATATGACAAAGAAAAATGAACTCATAGTCACAAAGAATAAAAAATTTTCACAGTAAAAAGCCACAAAGTAGAGTTTATAAATAATGGTAAAACTAATGTTTTATCAGATGATGAAGAGACAAAATGGTATAATAAATCTAAGTAATGAAATATAAATCTAAGCAATGAAATATTATTCAGTTTTATAAAAAATTAAAGATTGCCACCTAGAACAACATGAATGAACCTTAAAATTATTATAGTAATAGAATGAAACTAAATATAAAAAACCTATTGCTGTATGACCCTTTGGAAGTGAAGGGCCCAGCAAGAGGCCCAGTCACAAGGATATGCAGTATCAGGAGACGAGTGTGGAACTGAGGCTATCTTCTAATAACTGTGGAGTACCGTTATGGGGACTAACATTTCAGCACACTGAGGCAATTATGGCTGTACAGCACAGTGAGAACACTGAAACCTCTTGTTGTACATATGTACATATAAAAACATGAATTTTATGTTCTATTAGGTCTATCACACGAAAACAAACCATGTGCTAATATGGCAAGGGTTTTTCTATAGAAGATAAAAACATTTAATGTAATCAAGAATTTTTAAATATGACTGTCTTTAAATAGTTATTCATTTTGGATTCCCAGGCTTATCATGCGTAACAATCACATACACATTAAAACTCAAGGCCTTGGTTAGCCTTAAGCTTGAGTGGAGACAGTGGACAGCACTTAACACCAGAGAACAGCTTCAAGTGGTTATTGAGGCATTTCTTGTTGAAGACATAACCCTAGTATGCTCCACCATGACACAGCAAACTGAAATTTCAATGATTAATCTACCAAACAAATTATTTTTATTACTAAATGTTCTTGATAAAAGAAATACAAGCTAATGCACTTTAAGAGCCCACCCAAAGTAATAATAGCTATTATGGAAGTGCTGTTGCCCTAGACACCTGCTTATACTATTCCTCTAGTGAGGCTGCAAACACATGAAAAGCCCCATCATTATAAACATGCAGTATAAGAAATCTCCAACATGCTGGTCCCTTTCATTCATGCTGATCACAGCAATTTCAGTTAGTATAACCCAGGCAAGGCCTCACATCATCTCACATCTCCATTAGAAGTTAGAATGGTATATTTCGAAAGAACCTTCACACAGCCTCCATCACACTGGGCTGTGGAACCAACATTTCCTGTAGCTACTGTCCTACTATGTCTAGTAAACTACGACAGTGGACTATGTATAGGAAATGTATGTATAAATGGCTTAATACTACCCAGTTTCCAGCATCCAATGAAGGACTCAGAATGTCCACAAGCAGTAAGGGAGGTCCATTACAAAAAAGCTTTCTCTGTTTTTGTTATAAAAATTTTACTCAGGGGTATACTATATGCAAATGTAAACAGAGTCCAGTGCACAGAGAAAGTTGAATCTGCTCTGACTTTCCTGTCTGTGAGCATAAACATATAACCCTGAAAGAAGCGAGACAGTGATCACTGGGGAAACACACAGTCAATCCTACTTACTGCTGATGAGCCCAGTACCGATTTTGGAGACCTAATTATTCCAGCAATTGAATGACGAATAGATTCAAATTTGGATAGCCTCTCCTTTCGTTCCTAAAAGGAGTAAGAAGCAGCCATTAGCAGTAGCAAACCACTGAGTGTTTACATTTTAACATTTAGCTATTTTATTATAGCTTAGTTTTCTAACAATGTCAAATATAAACTTCCTGGCATAACCAATGCATATAAAGTTACAGCATTTTGCTCTTCTGGTCCCTCAATAAATGTCTTGATTTGGAAAAAGAACTATATAAATCATTTAATTGTGAATCCCGTATAAGCCAAGTTAAGTCTCCAAAAACTTCACTGATCGTGAGGGTCATGAAGGCGGTGACCAAGGGAGGGAGACCAGGTAAACAGGAAGGGGTAGCAGAACCCTCTCAGCACCCAGTCAGCCTGTACTTCTCCCTCCAGAAATATTTCTCAATATCACATATCACAACAGAGAAACACCTTCTAAATTTTCAAATATTCGGATCTACTTTACCATTGCAAATGAATGGAGAATGAGTATAGAAAATGGGACTTAAAAGGAGAAGGAAAAAAGGAGGTATAGAGAAGAAGGGTTGGAAAGAAGAACTGGCCTGTAGCCCAGGACTGAGTCACATTCCAGCTGCTGGCCAGCAGCAGACAGAAAACAAGAGCATTGGCCATAGGGTGCAGCATCTCTACTGTTTCCTACCAGCAGGGAAGCTCAGTGCGAGCGTTCACTCCCTGTCTGTCTCCAGAATCGACTATTAGTTTCTCAATTCCGGTGTCTCCCTGTCCACCTGTCCACCCCTACTGTTTCTACTTCTCCTAAGAGCAGCAAGAAAATAGTTCTAACTGGCATACAAACACATGAACATCAATCACTGGAAACAACTTAGCATAAGCTTCTAAGAGAAGAGGGAATTTCTCCTTTTTCAACATTACTGTACTTACTTAGGATTTCATATAAATCACTATTTGTAGATCAATTTGACCACATATAAAACTAAAAAAAAAAAAACCTTGCTTAGACTTACAAGGAAATAGAAGTTGGTACTTTGAACATATGCATATTTAATATACTTCTAGAGAAACACATCATTCCCTGTTGAGGAACAATTCTGTATTCTGTCAATTATGTTTTAAGTAAATGCTGATTGGCCAGGCAGGAAGTATAAGTGGGTCAACCAGACAGAAAGTAGAGGCAGGGCGATGAGAACAGCTGAGAAGAAAGAAGCTCTTCCCCCATTCCTGCGTAGTCCATCAAAGAAGCAGGATGTGAGCTGCCCAGCTGAGAAAAGGTACCAGTCATGTGGCTAACATAGATAAGAACAATGGGTTAATATAAGTAACAAGAGCTAGTAAGAAGCCTGAGCTAATGGGTCAATCAGTTTATAACCTAATGGAGACCTCTGTGTGATTTTCTTTGGGGCTTGCCACCATGAGATACACATTTAGATAGATAGATAGATAGATAGATAGATAGATAGATAGATAGATAGATAGATAGATAGATAGATAGATAGATATAGAGATAGATGCTAGAAGGCCTGAGAGAAAGAGCATTGAAACACAAGAATATAGTGAACTTTGGCAAAGTATGCCTGTCCTCCTCATCCTCAAATTGTTTGTATGTATATGATTTGTTAACTCTTAAATCTATTTTTGATGCTTCAGAAGTCTGCAGAAGTAAATCTGATTTAAAAAGAAAAAAAATGAAAGAAACCATATAGCCAGGCAGACTACTGGTGAGCCAAGCAGGCATGCTGTGTGCAGGACCGTGCAGAGGCTGGGACTTACACTCCCCAGAGAAACCCGTGCTTTCTTCCCTTCCTTTCTGGATCTTCTCTGAGTAGCTGGAGAAGGCACCTAGTTGCTGCAGCCACTGACAAAAAGATGACATGAAACTGCTAATGTCACCTGTTTGGCATGACAGTCACAGGAAAGCAGCGGGCACGTCTACCGCGCCTGTGCAAGTTCCCTCTGGGCAGCTTTCTTCACTGGCATACTAGAGGAAGCGTTATTCCAGTGTGAGAGTACTCACAAGATACAACTGAAAACTACACAGAGAAAGCAGAACCAAAACTGTAATTTTCTTCAAAGAAAGGTTAAAAAAATCAGGGGTGAATTTTAAGTATGAAAAGCATTCTCAATATATGAAAGGACTAAAAGTCTTCATGTGGTAAACTGGGATGCCCACAGCATAACTGGGCATCCCACCCTAGAAAAGGAAACCTTTCACTGAAACTCTGTAACATTTTCTCAAGACAGTAATATTAAAATTACACCACAGCTTAGAATTGCATGATAAATACAGGTGTGAGAAGAAACTGACTTCCAAACCCACTTTCCTGACATTAAGTCACAAAGTACAATAGCACAATTGGCAAACGCAGACTTTCTAAAATTTAAAGGCACTATTTAGATAGACTGATCTGAAAATATATCAGTAATCACAGTAATACCATCTTATGATTTAAGGATGAGTAATCAAAATGCAAATAGGATTTACAAAGTATCCTAGCCAGTTACTGCTTACTGGGTGCCCAGATTTCTAAGAGTAAAACATCAAATTCATTTGCCATGTCTTGTCCATATTCAATATCAGCTTTAAATTACAGTCTACCTAATAACACATCAGACTGTCCTGAATTTGACAGCTGATTTTCATAGACAAGAATTAAATGACTATCTAAAAGAAAATAAAGAAGGTTCTCTTCATTTCCAGTAGATAGAGTGAAGTGTGCCTGTGCCAGGCTGCTGGTGGGGTAATGAGTTCATCCACCTCCAGTGAAGACAAGATAGAGAGTTTGCACAGGGGACAGATCATCTGGCAAAGTGACAGCCCCTCCCAGTGGAGGGAGGCAGGAAAACAGGAAAGCACGAGACAGCACCTCATGTTACGAAGATTCTGATGAGGAAAAAACAGCCTTGACAGCCAAGTTCCACATGCAGAATGAGTTTCACAGCTTGTTTAAGAATAGTTTTGAATAGTGTGAAATTAAATAAGTAAATTAATCAGATTTTGATGAGACACCCCTTCCTCTCCTCCCACCCACCCATGTTTTTCACTGTTGACTTTATGTCAAAGAATTAAAAGGCTACTTATAGAAATTAAAGCTAAGAGGTTACCTTTTAAATCAATCACCATAGAAACAATGCCTAACTACATCTATAAATCTATATGCACACACATATAAAACTAGACCATTTCATATTAACCATAAACTTATCTGTTATCACTCATTATTGATATCTTCAGCCTCTATAGGAAACAACACCTAAATTCCCTAAAGCTTAGTCTTAATTTTCTGGGTTTCACGTGACTCAAGTTCTGCAGCAGGAGTGTCATCCGTGGCCTGTTGAAGTGTGAGCAGAAGCACAAAGGGCAAGAATCACGGACTGGCAGAAATCAGAGGCTACCAGTTGCTGCAGAGAGCAATGACAACACTCTCCACAAGCAAGGCTCTCGGGGAAGGGCTATGGTGGGAAACAGAAGGCTCTTCTACTGGAAGGGATGTAAGACATCTGGCCAAATGACAAGGCTGTTCTCAGCCTCCCCAGCAGTTGGAGGAAGGCTGAAGACTAGAAAACTCATGCTATTGAGACCTCTGCCTGTGACTGTGATGCACTGCACGGTCCAATACAGTGCAAGAATATCAGCGCCAGGCACTATCCGCAAAGGCCAGTCCTATTCCGCACCCAGGGGCCCTCACACAGTCGCTGTCCACGAAGGCCAGTCCTATTCCGCGCCCAGGGGCCCTCACACAGGCACTGCCCATGAAAGACAGTCCTATTCCGTGCCCAGGGGCCCTCACACAGGCATGAGGGGAGGAGTCAAATTTCAAAGTGGCTATGGGGATACAATTTTGTTCATAATGTGTCATTAAAACAGTCAATGCTATTTCCTGCAGACTTCTGTAAACAAGCCCAATCTCATGACATTCTTTGAAGAAAACTACCTGCCCTAGAGGAACAGTCAAACCTGGAGCCGGAAGAATCAAGAAAAAGATGACAGCTACACTCAGAACGCAAGGCTGAGAGCCAAAATACTTAAGGACTTCTTAAGCAAAGCAGACGTGAAATTTGCAGGGATGTTGCTGAGAAATAACTGCAAGGACATTACACCACAGAGAAGATTGCCCGAGAAAGTCAAGGCTGATAATGACCATAAGCTACAGGAAATACCTTAAATATCATCACATCCCTTTGGAAAAAGAATGCACTTACGCACAAGCAAATGACTAGATCTTATGCAGATGTTGATTTTTCTTGGAAGAATGAAAAATAGATGGTTTTGTTTCAACAGGGTTTAGAATTTGTATTAGAAGAGTTTCAGGATGACTTGTTTGAGCAATTGGTTCACACTGAAGGTGCTGAGACACTCAGTGCCCAGTCACCAAGTTGACAATGCCATATTGTCCTCTGATGTTTGCATATTGAGGATATTTATTAAAAGAAACACAGCCAACTTGATAAAGTCAAGTATCTTCATACCCACCAAAAACTAAATTAAGCCACAAATGTATAAAGGGAAAACGTGATGATTTTGAAAAGACATCATTGTAAAACAGCAATACTCAGGTCACTGAGAGCTAAGCTGTAAAATGTTAAAATCATTTTCTTACCTTCTTAAGTCTAATCCAGCTGCACAAGACGATACCCCTGGGTAAGCCAGAGTGAAGAAGGTGGCTCTAACAAGCTCCCCTCCTACTTAACACCCAGATACAGTTCAAGCTCTACAGTGCTTTTCCTAAACGTGTAACCAAAATCCCTAATAATAATACTCCTCTTCTTCTCCTTCTTCTGACTATTATATTTAGAGCAAATTTAGATATACAGTAAGGTAGACATACAGAATGTAGAAACATTGCCATATTGCTCGCACACTCCCCACATCAACTGACTTAGGCCAGGGTGACACAACACTGTCACTCAGTCCACGGCTGGGATGATGTGAGCTCTTCTCTGGGATACTCTGAGTTTTCACCACTGCATTATCAAACAGGAATGTCTCCGCCAGCAACTCTGTGCTTGGCACATTCACTCCTCCTCCCACAAGTGTGAGGTGCTGCATTTCCACCCTTCTTGAGGAACACCTCCCTGGTCCCACGGTTCAAGTGATGTGGGGCTCTGCTCTGTGTGGCACTGTTTTTTTTAATTCATAATATATATAATTATGAATTAATGCCTAGATTCAGTGTAACTAAGCTTTTGTTTTTAAAGCAAGGAAGGGCATAATAAAAATTATTCTACTTTCCTTAAAGGCCCATTGAAACAAGAAACACAGAGTACCCAGAGTAGCCATGTTGTGTGAGCCATATGTGTAATCAAGCATCTACTCTCTAGAATTACCCACTTTACAAACTGTTCCCATCAGGTTGGAATAACCTCATCAAAAAGAACTGAAGAAAAAGGTGAAATAAAAAGTTTATGGGGGCAGTTCAAGACAGGGTTTCTCTGTGTCCTGGAACTCTACAGAGCATGCTGGTCTCGAACTCACAGAGATCCACCTGCCTCTGCTTCCTGAGTGCTGGGATTAAAGGTGTGCACCACCACTGCCCGGCTGAAATAAAAAATTTAAATTAAAGATCATCTGATGTTTCTTCCCTACTTCTATAATGAACTATAATATGAAAAAATAGTACCATATACTTACTCACCTGCAGAGAGTGAAGGAAGGGATGGAAAAAGGGTGTGATGGAGAGAGGAAAGGAGGGCAGAAGAGAGAGACAGGAAGTGAGGGACAGAGACGGAGCTGAGCCTGCAACCTGAAGCTGCTGGAACACAGCAGCCTAGACTTCAGCTCCAGCATTAGACCATCTGGTAGAAATCAGACCATCTGATAGTTGCAAACACTGCTACTTTTCCACTCTTCCCTCCTGCTCCAGTCTGCTCCATGCCCCCATCAGCATGCCTTATCTCCTCCATCTTCCCTTCTGTGTCTGGTTTATTATTAACAAGCCCATCTAATGAATCCCACTTCTAATGTACTTTTCCAGCAATGCTATTTTTATAGCAACATATTGCTGCTGAAATGCTCCATCTTTTTACACCATTGTCCATCCTTTGTACTGGATCTCTCAGTCGTTTTGTAACAGTTACACTGGTCGTACCATCTGGTCATTTCACTATCTGGGTCATCTCTTGTCTGTCTATGTTATAAATAATGAGTTATAAGTCTTTTAAACATGTCATATATTCTTCCATTATATGCCAGAAAACTTGTATAAAAGAAAGGAGTCTGACTTTCCTAAAGAAAAGAGCACATCTATTTACTGCTCTTGCTGTCAAACTTCTAAAGACATAGTAATGGTTACTAAGCAGGACCTAGACTGGTAATAATTTCAGTGTGAATGACCACTTATTCACATCACTAAGGAGCCATCTTTCAGACTCAAGTACCCACTGGGCCCAGGGTCACAGCCCCATATGTTACAAAGCTCACAAGTTCAAATAAGTCCTTTCTTCTATAACTTCCCTTGGTGGTGTTTTATCAAAGCAATAGAAAACAACATATCTTGCCTCAAAAAAGACAGATAAGGAAAAGAGGAAAAGAAGAGATGAGGGAAAGCAGGGAAGGGAAGAGGGGGCACTGGGTAGATACTGTTGTCCCACTCTGATCTGTCACCTGAGCCTAAACACTGCCACGACAAGTTTGTGCAAACCTCATGGGAGCCATGTGCTCATGCAGCTCCACGCAGGACGGCAGTCCTCAAAGGTCTTCCTTGATGAACAGGCTCACAGAGATTTCTTCCTCGTTCAACTCTCTGATGGATTGTTAAAAGCTATTAGTCAGTAGCCCACTGCTCTATTTTTCTTATTAGGAATCACCAGTGGTCTCGGGAGCTTTCCATATCCAATTACATTTGCATTTTCGAAAGAGAAGTCATCTATCAGTCACCATTTCACTCCCATTATGTATGAAACAAAGCAAGAATTATACTCAGGGTCTTCACGAAGGCAGACACTAAAAAAGCATTAATTTATCAAATTCAGTCTTCATTTTGAGGACACATAGCCAAGGTTACAGACTATATTCCTCAACTGACAATGTAAAGGACTAAAGGCCAAGCAGGCACAGGGCATATTCATGTAATCCCAGATCTAGGGACACGGGAGCACAAGGATGAAGAGTTGGATGCCAGCCTGGGTGCCTAATAAGATGTTTATTTTTAAGAAAGATAAAATGCCAAATGTCTCATAAATTTTGGTTTCTGTTAGTTTGTGTTTTTTTCCCCTTTGCTAACTGCTTTTGGGAGTAGGAAGATTCTTTCTCTTGGCATTGTGTTTATTGCAGAGGCTCCAGAAGGACACTGTGAAGACTACTAAGTACATGTTTTATTTTTGTAAAGGTTTAAGTTTCCAGCTTTATCACAATGTCTCCTGGGTGCATTTGCTGCTTAGTATTCAGCTACAGCCCAGGCACCAATAATCCTCTTACCACTCAGCATTCCTTCCTGCTGCCTCCAACTAATAACGGGGAACATTTGCAACTTCAAGGCTACAGTCAAAATTGCAGTCATTAGAACAGAATCAGAAAAAGTAAGACAAAATATCTTAAGACAATAAAAACAAAATATAACAAGAATAAATTTTAAATAAAAAAAAGGTAGTGGGTTTTCCCCCCTGCCATTATCAGTTAATAATTTCCAAGTAGGAGATATAGTTTAAAAAGAACTCAAAGGAACTCCCATTCCCAACCAAGAAGATATCAAAAATAAGTTTTTCTAATGGAGTTTTACTGGGCATATAAACCACATTTAAGAGCAGGTCTCATGCCCAGCAGTAGATGGCCACCACAAAAAGAACTCAGTGGTGTTTTTGTAGGTATTTTTTTGCTTTGTTTGTGCTTTTTTTTAAATCTTATTAGACTTTTGCTTGTATATTATTGCTTCCAGTTTTGTGTTTTCATGGATGTGTGCGCACATGTGCATCTATGTATTTCTTGCACCTTTTCTTTTATTTTTTTAAATTCTGGTTTGTTTGTTTTTTATTTGCTTACTTGTTTTCTAAAGAAAGAGAAAGAAGGCATAGAGTTAGATGGGTGGGAGGTGGGTAGGACCCGGAAGGGATGAAGGAGGGAAACTGATCAAAATATATTGTATGGAAAAAACACTCTAAGTAAAACAGCTGCAGCAGGGAGCTGGAGAGATGACTTTAAAAAAGAAGGAAAGAACTTGGTCAAGGTCTGAATGCTCATCTCCCCTAACCTGCCTAAGAAACCTAGTCACACTCTGGGACAGGTTCACCTCCTGCCTGAGAACCTAAGAATCAATTCAGTACAACAGAAGGAAGAGCTCACAAACAAAATCAGAACAATTCTTGATGGCACAGTTGGAAGTTCTGCATATCTTCAGATATAAGGGTAGATTAACTCTTTTATGACTAACCTCACGTAGATTAATTAATTACATTAATACAAAACTATTAACCCAGCATGCTTCCTTGGAATGTGCAATTATAATTAGAGAGTTCCAATAAGCAATTACAAATGTGTATTCTCATGTTCACTGAAGCACTATTCAAAATGCCAAAACCCAATCTAGTGTCCACAGTGGATGAGGAAAATGTGTATGTCCACGTGTAGTATGTACTACCCAGCCTTAGAGGAAAAAATTCAAGTCTGGAGACGACTCGGGGTTACAGGTGCTTGCTACACAAACAGGAGGCCCTGACTTCAGTTGCCCAGATCACACACAAAGAGCCAGGTGGGACAACCTGGCAACTCTGCCTATAATCTCCAAATTGGCAGAAGCAGAGTCAGGAAGGACTAGAGCAGTGTTGGCCAAGCAGCCTAGCAAAATTGGCAAGAAGTTAGAAACCAACAAAGGTAGCAGTGAGGCATGTGACAAGGCACCCAACGTCAGGTACAGATGTATTTTCTACACACAAGTCTCAATATTTTCTAAAAATTTGGTTCCAATTCCTTGAGTGAAGACTTTTAGATAATGTAAAATTCAACAGAAATGTCTTTTTTTCTGCCAGGCGGTGGTGGCACACACCTTTAATCCCAGCACT
>JAQHUG010000151.1:2258933-2279864 GCA_028555095.1 Dicrostonyx torquatus
GGCAGGGCCCTGCGCCCGAATCGAACATTCTTCTCTTAAAAAGGAAGTTTGCTCATCAAAATGAGATTTTAGAGACCATACTTTAAAAAACACTGAAATGGAAAGCTGGATGAGGATAAGTAGTGGAGCTAACATTGCAATCAAGACTGGATCTCAAATGTATCCTTCAGTATGGAAACACTATCACAGTAGAAAGGAAAAGCAGATGATGAGCAACAGCGGTGGGAAGTGCTATGCTTCACCAGACTGGCCCCACTTCCCAGGGTGTCTGTATTTCTGGTTAACAGAACAACTACTACCTAAAACTAGCTCTTGCCAGCTACTGTGTGCTATTGGTAATTTAAAATATAGCTGGATACATGACAAAGACAGTACCAGAGTGACCAAAGCCACACATCTCTCTGACAACAAGAAAGGGAAGAGTGACCCTTAAAATACAAACCCTCTGTCAGCCCAGGAGCAGAATCAGCACAGCCACTCCTAGTGTCACTCTGGACACGTGACATGGACAAGACGGAGATGATGGCAAAGTGTTCAAAAGGGGACTTACAGGCTCAAAAGCCCAAACTCTCACATTCATGTCAGGATTAGCTAATAACCACAGATAAAGCACTGTGGTTAGGGATGAAATTTCACAGAGATGTAAGTTCAATACGTATTTACATTGTTGAGCTGTTGGAACATTTCATTTCAGTGTGCATTTCTATGCTTAATATCTTTCTGAAGATGGTTGCCTAGCACCATTAACATGAAAAGCTTTGTCCTACTTTCACTACAAAAAACACATAAAACTGTAAAATACTATTTTTAAATTTCCACTCTGTTTTTTCAAATGTATTAAAACTTATACAAAAGAAAAAGAAAATAAAAACAATTTCAAAAATTATATTTTAAATCGATTTCAACATGCAAAGAACAAAATAGATATATAAAATATCAAAGATAAAAGAATATACAAAAATGAGGAGTAAAGAATAAGTAATTTGTAATATTAAAGAGAGTTATACGTTTTAGCTATTTAAGATAGTAATACCTTGGAAGTCATAGATATTATGCAATGATATACTATACAGGACAATCTCAAAGGATTTTATATATTCTAATATTTTAATGAATACACAAATTAAGATACCATAAAACCTATGCACATAGTAATGATTTATAAATTTATGAATAGTATTGCCTAATGACAAGATACTTAGATAGACTATGATAACCCAAATATTCCATTGAATAGCATTAAGAGAGAAATTGTGCATCTATTTTCATTCTTTCCAAAAATAATTTTTTAAAAACAATAGGCAGTTACATGATAATTGAACATTCTTTTTTTGGTATTTCTATTCTTATTTCAAAGTCAGAATTTGCCTTTCCTAACATAGAAAACATGGACAAAAACAGTCTAAAATATTAGGGCCTTAATTAGGAAATGCGGGAAGTTTGAACTAAAAACAAATGAAGAAAATGTTCATAAAGCCCCTTAAGAACACAGCAGATGTGGTACTATCCACAGAAATTATATGCTGCACAGTAAAAAATTAACCTGTAAGTGCTGGTCTATATAATGCCACTGAGCTACAAGTAATGTACTGTGAGAAGCTTCTCAGTTCTTGCCCCTGATTATTTAATACATTTGTTCAAGAAAAAGTACTACCCTCCTTTAGTCACAGAAATTGAAAACAAAGTTTCTATTGTGCTCAGTAGGTAGGTTTCTGAAACCTAGAAAAGAGAAGTTTGGGCACCATTGCAAATTTTAAACTGAATTGTGTTTCTACACAAAGTGTACTTTCTTCTCATGGATCAGAAAACCTGTTTTCCTCTCAAATCTGAGAGGTCAAGAGAGAAACAAATTAAATGAATAATGAAGATTAGCAACCCCTCCCCATAACCTTCACTAGTGTTAAAAAAAATAAAACAAGAAAAATAATTTTTCCAGTTGGAGCACTGACACTGTTAACAATGCCGATGCTCTCTAGGACTATTAGGCAATGTCCAGGCCCTGGTACAGGCCGAGCCCTTCCTCCTTACCTGGTATCTCTGGATTTCTGATGAGGAGGGTTGAGAGCTCAGCAAGAGAGCACACTTTTTACAGTACGTAGAGTCACAATCAGGTTCCAGCTGACCCTCACAATGGGGACACTCCTCTCTCTGCTCCATCTCAAATCTTAGCTAGACTACTAATGGTGTGCCCACAGAAGTCAGTGTGTTCACAGATCTTCCTGTCTGAGACAAAAGCAAGATACAAAAGGCACAGCCCTTGAGCTCCTATTGCACAGTGTCTCCCTCTGTTGCAGGGAACTGCACCAGTCAGTCCTGGATCAAAGGGGCCTTTAAGACAAGGAATGTTGGGGGTTTTGCTTTACTTTGTTTTTGTTTCGTTCAGGTGGTGTCCGCACTATATAAAGACCCACTAGCTAAGAAACAGGTCACATTCCTAATCAATCATTTGAATGAAGTAACTTGCTTTCTTCCTCCAAAACATAGAGAAGTTGTCCCACTGAAGAGCTGCCATTTCAAAATCCCAGGAACTAAGCACACTTCCAAGTACTTCTAGAAAGGAAGTGCTGCTTTAAATTGCCTTCTACATTTTTATTTTATTGAAGTATAACTCTCTAATACTGTGTAATTCTTCTAATCAAATGTAAAAACATCTAAATTATGTCCAGATGATCACCAATGTCTCATCAGATTCCAAATTTCTTTACAGCAAGAATATACTGAGCCTATTAATACCCAGTGAGGGAGTAGGGCTGGAGAGAGGGGTGCCCAGGCTACTCCGAGCCATCAATGTGTAGACTGTACAGAAGACTCTGGGTAATCTGTGCTAGGAAGTGTGAACTGTGTGGGAAAGCATTCCATACAACACTTAGACACCACATACTGTGCTTCCAAGCTCACTGTGGGACATCCTTCTTGTGTTGGTGTGTGTGTAGCCCTGGTTGGCTGCACACTTGTAATTCTATTGCTTCCACCACCAGTGTACTGAGTTTCCATGTGCACATCACCACCCCTGGCCAGAGCATGATGTGAGTGGGATACAGTTCATAAGACGTCGTGGAAACAAAGCAGAAAACACTTTAAAGGCAACAGAGACCTATTAGAAAGGTCGAGGCTTTAAAACTTCCATGGATTACAAATTTGACAGAAACATTTCTCCTTTAATTATGCTATTCTTTCCAATTTAATGCACTTAAAAGAATTAAGGCCAGGCTGGGTGGCATGTGCTTGCAATCCCACCATCCAGTAGAAGGTGAAAGAAATGCAAGTTCAAGGCCAGCCTGTGTTATACTGTGAGAGCCTGTCAATCAAAGTAGAAAGTCTCATCTTTGTTCAATTTCCACTGACTATCCTTGAGTCCAGTTAACTTTGCTGTACATAAAAACCACTCATGTTTATATCATGCCTATCAGAAACCCCTCATTTTGCATTCAAATAACAATTTCATAAAGCTTCTCACTGATAAATAACAGTAGGCAACATGGGATAAAAGTTTCTTATGAGCTAGCATTGTCCTGGCCATTTTATGAGGATTGTTCCATTGAATCCTTCACATTGGCCCTATGACATAGGTTCTGTTTCACATCAGAGTTTACAGGTGCTCAAACCGAGGCACACAGAGGTTATCTAACTTCCCAACAAGTATCCAAGTCAGGAACAAAATCCAAAGAACTCTAGGACAGAACCTGTGCATTTCAAAATTCTGTTTCTTGAGTTAGGCCCCTTATCCAGAGCACTTGTCCCAGAAAGTAGTCTCCTGGCACATTTTAACAGTTCACTAATTCTCCTAAGTGCAGATAAACTCAGGGAACAACACTAATGCTTCTTAATATTCTTTGTGGGTCTCACGTTTTTTAGCTCATTTTAAACAAGTAATTTTGACTTCTATATCTGAATAAATTTACTTACATTTTCCTATCTTTGCAGCTTATTTACAGCTTGGTTCTATTCATTTATTCTTTCAGTATTCAATGAGGATTTACTGGGTACCAGGCACTCACCCAGGCTCACAAAAATCACAAAATTTTAAATCTGCAAGCAATCTTGAAGATAAAAATAAATGAAAATTAATATTTACAGTCAAAAACTAAAAATCTAAAGCAGCTATATCTGATTCTTAGTTTACCCCCAGAAATAAGTTAAATCTGGTATCTCCCTTTGCATCATATATACCATTGTTTTTGCTTTCTAAAAGTATTTAAAAATAACTTGATATTGCTAGGCAGACCCTACTTCAGATCACGTATAAAGAGAATAATAATATGGACAATGTGTTAGTTCCCAGTAGCTGAAAAAAGACCATAGATGTAATGAGTCAAGAATCTATAATTTCATATTTCTGAAGGTTAAACATCCTTTTCTCTTTAAATTTAAACCTGTTTGGGGGACATGCTAAAAGTTTATTTCGCATTCCAATGGGAGCATAACAAACTATAAGCATCAATAAATATTCCTGTTGATCTCCTTTCTAAAGCCCAAGAATTGCTCTGTAGATACTGTTGCCATTACAGAGGCTGCAAACAGTTGGGCAGGAGTCTGCTAGTTGAAAATGTCCTCTTCCCCCAACCCAGAAAAGTACATACAATGGCTCTTTGTTACCGGAAATTCTAGCAGCCTGTCCAGTATTTGACAAAATATTTATTTGCTGAATCTATAAAGCAAGCAAGGGCTTATACAAGGCCAGGCAAGCAGAAGTAGATACAATGAAAGTGTCCATCTTAACAAACTAAATTTGGGCATAGATAGGTATTATTAAGGAGAAAATACAAAATAAACATACACCCCTAAACAAATGAGTTAATACATATATCAATACACATACTAGTTTTTAATCCATGAAAAAATACTAAGAGATGTTGTCTATTTTATTAGCCAAAAAAGAGTAGTTATAGTCACTGTTGTAGTAATTAATGATAAAGATATCAGGAGCTGGTACCATATTAAAAAAAAAAAAAAGACAAAGGGCAACAGGGTAAACGATGAGGGTAGGGTAAAAGGCCATAAGTAAACTCATTATAGCAATGTAGCAGAGAAATCTCTTAAAAGAATGGCCTTTGAAATGCAAATGAAAAACTATTGAGATTGCAATCAGATGGCTAACAAAAGAAAAAAAGTGAAGACAAATGGTGGTAAGGATGAACAGAATCATGCACTGTTGGTGGGAAGGAAAACTGGTGCCAAGACTAGAAAAATCAGTGTGGTGGTTCATCCAAAAGCCTAGAATGGATCTGCCCTATGACCCAACTACACACTCGTGGACATGTACTCAAAGGACTCTGTCCTACTATTGAGACTCCTGTTCATCCATGTCCTTCACTGCTCTGTTCATAACAGCCAGGAACTGGAAACAGCCTACAACTACTGAAAAATAAAAATTCCTATGCGCTATGGCATTTTATTCAACTGTAAAGGAAAATGAGACTGCAAGTAAATGGATATAATTGGAAAAAACATACTGAGTGATGGAATCTAGACCCAAAAAGGTGAATATCATGTGTTCACGCATATGTGGACCTTAGTGTCAAATCTTTGAATTTTGTTGTTGCTGCTGTTGTTTTTAACTTGCAATATCTGTAGAATCCAAGAAACTAGAGAGGACTAATTGGTGGGGAAGAGAAAAGATCTTACAGGAGGGGAACAGTAGAGCATATGCGAAGGGGGAAGGAGGATAATGAGAATGTTTAGGTGGAGAAATGGAGAGTAGGGCAGGAAATGGAAGGTAACTATCACTAAAAGTGTCTGGGAAAACCATATGGAAAGCAATAAGCTTCTTACATATTATTTTTTTATATAAAAAAGTTTAATGGAAATTACCAAGAAGCCACAGAAGCCAATGCCAAGTATCAGATACTTCCCCTTAAATTATTGGTCAGGAGTGAACTGGAGACACTCCCAAAAACAGGTTGTTGGTATTGTTCTTCGATGCCCAAGAGAACATGATGGTCTAGTCACAGGACATGAAGAAGTCAAGTCCACACTGCTGGCTAACCTTCACAATACCACAAGGTGCTTTTCAAGGCAGCTGAAGGTGAAAGGCCACGAAAGTCTTACCCAGCTTTGAACCCTGAAAGTTACAATAACTCCTGGCATAGCAAGGTATGGCTATAGGTGCAACAGTGGTACAAATGCTATGGGAATAACCACCTGCTTTCTGACTGGACTTAAGGTCTGATCCACAGGGAGAAAGACTCATCAGATACTATAAATCTGGCCAAGAATGGCTAAGAATCCTAGGAGTAAATCAACTATCATTATCTTGTTAAGTCTAGTATTAAACTGCTCTCTGTATTTGTATCCCTATATACATAGACTACTACAGTTTCCAGACTTCAGAGAAGTTGCTATGTATAATGGACAGCAACAAATGCAGAAAAATCAGAGTTGGTGCAGGTGCAGAGGATAAGTGTCTATGGAATACACACCCCTAAATGGGACATCTATGTCATGACCGCTCCTGCCAATACTCAGGAGAGAAGAGGCAGAAAGAATCTCAGAGCTAGAGATTGGGGAAGACTGCAGAGAAACAGTCAGTGTCTTCTGGACTGCTGGTATGACCTCTTGGCAGCTTTGGCTGCCTGTACAGACCTACACAAGATCAAGCTAGCCCACGCCCCCACACAGAGAGCCTGGGGGGCCATTAGTCTCAAAACAATCTGGAAGTCCACTAACAACAGTTGAAGGCTGCATTGAGAGGGAGAGTCAGGGTTTTTGTTAAGAGTGTGTTCCCTGGGTTGTGGACTACTCTCCTGCTGATTACCTACACCCTTAACCACACATATAGAAGCAATACAAAGTAGAATAGAGGAGTTTAAAAAAAAAGACATGAGGTTGAGTGGAGCTGGGAGGTGGTTCTGTGAGGAGTTAGTGGGAGGAGTAAAGAAAACAGTATCAAAATGTATTGAATGCATGTAGGAGATTCTCAAAGAATAAAACACATTTAAAAATACATACACACAAAGAATATCCTAAGAACTAAAATAATTTTAAAAATCTAATAATAAATAATAAATAATAAAGAGAAAAGATATATCAAGGAAGAAAAATGAGAATCTCTGTATAGTGAAAGCACAATAGACTAGAAAGGCACAGTGTAGCCAGTGAGGAAGAGTGGGTAGGTGTTCATGGGAGTTGGTACTCAGACAAAATCATGTGGTTGAGGATATGGTAATGAATGTGAGGTTTACTAGTTACGGAGGTGCCACTGGAGGATCACAGGCAGAAGAACTATAACAGCTCATTCACACAATGAGATCACTCTAAATAAATAAAATTTAGGAAGGGCAAAGGAGCTCACAGGTAGACTGGCAAGTAGCTCAGACCAAGTTCATGGTGAGCTCTACCCATGTCATCATAGTGGAGATACTGACCAGGGTTTAGGCTGAAAATGGAATATGCAGGAATGTAATGGGAACGTGCTTATGGCATGCATAGGAGACTTGTAGAAGACTGAATACTAAGTAACTCTCCCATTTGGATTTTGGTTTGAACAGCTGATTGAGGTAACAGGTTATCCTATGTACATAGAAATGACAGCATGTCTGAGTGGCAGAATCCAGTTTTGGTAACACGTATGTAAGCTCTCAGTACAATTACAGAATAAAATGTCCAAGTTCTATACCAGTGTTTATAAATTAAGCTTATTAAAAGTGCCTTTGCCATGAAATAAACAGCCACACCTTATATATTGGCATTAGATGAAATAAAGAATTTAAAATAAGAATAAAGCCTATTATCTTCATACTATACAACCATATAGTAACGTAGTGTCCTTTGGCAGGCACGATAAAAACAGAAAGCCTCCACATACATTTCAAAACAAAAATGCATTTGCTTTATTTCTTCAAAGTAAGGTGCCAGGCTATGTTAACTACAGATGCTGGCGTTCTGACACTGGGCTCCCCCTGCTGGTTATTCCCCACCTTGAGTCACTGCACCAATCAGGTTAACAAGAACGTAGCCTCCAACACTAAAAGTAAAAAATAAAAAATTAGGAGACACTACAATAACATTTTCTTTCATTTATAGTTACAATTTTGTGAACTTACCATATGAGAGGCACTGAATTAAACATTTTTACATATTACTTTATTAAACTTTCTAAACAACTTTGTAATGTTTCCAGAATTTGAACTTCTAATGAACAAGGAATCTTATTGCAGAGAGGCTACACACCTAACCTGTGGTCACAGAGGTGAGATGGATTTTCAGACTCTCGGGTGACAAACTTGGTCTACTGGTTTAACAACAAAGTCCTGAAAATGTAACTCTAAAGTCAGAAAACTGATGCGTTTCTGCTCTCCTCAGATTTAGAAGATCTTCTCTCAACTGTTACCTCTCAGACTGCTAGGATGAAATACTGCTATCTACTTAGCAAACTGGCCATCACATGGCAAAGAGTCACTAAGGGTGGGAGCCTTGTTCTTAGCAACTTCACTTAAATCACAGTAAAACCATTCTAAAACAGGAGACTATTTCTCTAAGTGCTAATGAAGCAAATTGTCTATCAATTACTTTCTTTGAAAATTTAAATATCTGAACTGTGATTAGATACCAAAAAGATTTTTTCGTGGGATTCCTAACAGTGGGAGTTGGGTATCTCTGACTCTTTGCTCCTACTGAGTTGCCTCATCCAGTTTTGATATGAGAGTTTGTGCCCTGCTGGATTGATACCCGAGAGGCTTGCTCTTTTGAAGGGAGTGGAGGCTGTGGTTGGGGTATATTGTAGCAGAGAAGAATAAACTGAAAGAAAGAAATAGAGAGAGAGAAAGGAAAAACTTTACTTCCAAAATAAAACATGTCTTCATTAAATATCAAAAATTTCAGTATTCTGAAATTATATCCTTAAAATTTATATCAGGAATGATTTTCTATAAAGGCAGCATAGAAAATTATAAGGTGAAATTAATAATAATTAAATAGAAATAATGAGACATTAATAAGTAAAATATATCATAAAACTGTACGCCGAAGTTGAAGAAGACTGAAATTTTCCATCCAATCACCATCAGTAACAATGTTTTTATCCTAACAAAGGGAAAATTAAAATAATTTTATAGAAAATGTTTCACAAACACAATTATTTCTAATATGAAACACTGCCAACAATTTTAAAAAATACAGATGTTCATTTTTTTAAAGATAAGGAACTGACTAGTAAATGCTTTGTTAAATATAGATCTAGCCTCAAACAAGTATAAAATATCTATTATAAACTGCATATTCAAACTTCAGCTAAGAGAAGTGGTACGGAAACAAAATTTTGGGGTTTTGGTTGGTTCTTATTTAGTTTTCTTTTGAAACAAGACTGTATCTAGCTGTGTAGGTGGCCTTGAATTTACAGTATCACTGCTTCAGTCTGCAGAGTAGCTGGGAGTATCAGCAAATGCACTGTGCCCAGCCTAAAAGGAAAAACTTCAAATACATGAATGCTGCCCAATTTAAGAAGTCAGTTGACAGGTGCGCTCTTCCCCCTACAGAACTGATTCTGGTTTCATGGCCTCCTCTTCTCCAGAGGGATTCTGGATTCTGTGTTAGATGGTTTTCTGAGTCACATTCCTACATTAGCTGCTATAAAGTCAAGGGTCACATAGTATGTGCGTGACAGTGGTCACATAGTGTCAGTGTGCAAGAGTCCAAGATGGTCTGTGGAATAAGGCGGGGGTGAGAGTTAACTAACAGCAGCCACACCAAGACAAAAAGCCTTGTAATGGTATGCTTCTTACGGTCAGGGCGACCAGAGGTCTGACTAAGCATCTAAGGCGGAAGTCAATTCACCAGAAGACGTGGCATGTCTCCTGTGATCTTTAGATTCCTACAGTTGTTCCACGGGGCTGCCATTCTCAGATATAATAAAGCTGAGCTGTGGGCATCAGCACTTTCACACCCCCAGTCAATCAGCTAATGGACTCCATGTAAAATGAGATCGACGCTGGAACATCCCTTGTATTCTAATCCCAAATCAAATTGGACAGCTTGCTTGACACAAAGGCAACTGTTTCTGGCTCAAAGTGGGAAAGAGGCAATATTCCCACAAATGAGCCAAGAAGCCCATAAGAAATGACACAGTTAAATTAGGCTTTCATACTCCTATGGTGAGCAAAAGGCCAGCACTTTTCATGATACAGCAGACCTTGCTTGCTCCATTCTCCATCTACCAAAAACCTTAAGTACTTGCACTAATTATCCCATCACCATATGACTTCCAAAACAGAAACAGTTATGATTTAATTCCAAGGTACAACTTTCTAAATTATAATGAGCAACCACTAAATTAAAATGAAACCTCTAAATTGTATGCTGTCATCAAATGCTAGCAAGTGCGCAGGCATTAATTTCTGTTGGTAAACTAAACTGCCAGTGAAAAACCTGAATCAACTTGTCTGTACAACTATATCCGTATAATCTTCATTTCTTTAAAATACTGGAAGCCTCACGACTTCCCTCCTAACACAGGGGTCTACTTAAACTGTCTGATTGAATACATTTTTAGCATACTAACACAAGTACACAAACGAAAGGTGATAGGAAATATTCACTGCATCATATTGGGGAAAAATGACCAAAAGGTCTAATCCCGTGCTTGCTTAATTTTATTAGCTATAATACAAGAATCAAATCCTTGAAATGATAAAATGATACTTAAATTGATTACAATTAAAGTCTACATATTTTATTATACACAAAGTCAGAATAAGCATGTATCTCAGGGCTTTCATGATGATCTGAATTCAGCTCTAGTCATTCAAGCATGAGTGAACAAGAGAAGATTCACAAAGCAATTTTCTTCTCACCTGTACTGGGTGGGGTTTGATCAATGTCAAAAATATTGAATGTTTTATAACTAATAAAATTGGAAAAGACTTTTAACATCAAAATATACAGACATTTTTAATAGTTAAGTACTGCTAGCATAAGCTGCAGGTAAATAGCAATGACATACTTTACAACAGACTAAAGTAACCATATATAAAGATAGTCTACACTCATTCGTAGCACTCCTTAACCCCATAAAGGCCACAATAAATTAAAACATTTCAGATTTCTTTTTTTTTTCCTTTTTCCTTTCCTTTCTGTTGCTGCAACACCAACCTTGTGACCAAATGCAACTTAGGGGAGGAAAACATGTGTTTAGCTTACACTTCCAACACTGAGGGAAAGGAAGGTAGACACTGGAGAGTAACCTGAAGCAGAAAGCATGAAGGGAGGCGCTTGGTGACCCCCCTCCTTGGTCACGGGCTGAGGATCATGCTCAGCTAGATTCTTCATCGAGTTTATGACCACCTGTCCAGTGGGCTGAATTTGTCAGCATCTATTAATAATGAAGACAATCCCCACAGTCCTATCTGACATAGGCAAAGCCTAAGTTCAGGCATCCCTCTGAGATGGCCCCAGGTTGTATAAAGCTAAGAAAGGATCCTAAATTATTGTGTATATTTTCCACTTCATTTTATCCTATTAAACGCTTCCCAATAAAAGCTTTTGGGATACAATATTACTTTAGTATTAACTGAATGATTTCATAGAAACAAATTTTCTTAAAATAGCAATTTATTTCTTGATATAAAACTTGAAGCAAACAAACTGAATTTTATATACATAATTCACAAATTGTTGCCATGGGGTAGAGTTTATTGAACCATAAAGCAAAATTTTGATACCTGTTAGTAAACCCTTTAATAACTTTTAATAATTGTAATAGACACTGTAAACATAGTCAGTGCCTGCTGCCTATAAAGTCTTACTATCTGCACTTGCAGTTCAACAATGTAACAGAGTAAAGTTTTCGGGGAGGGATTAATAAGAATTAAAAACCTGGAGAGCAGAGCAGGGAAGACAAATGGGTCGTATCATAGTGCCCGGTCTCAAGGAAGACACGTGGGAGAACGGGCTGAGGACAGAAAATGAAGAGCACTGCTACAGTCACAGCTGTCCTTGCCCCTTGTCCTCACAGCCTCTATTGTATTTTCTTTTGGTTTTTTTTTTCTATTGTATTTTCTTTTACCTACCTCCAGCTCTGGCGTTCTCCGCTTTTCTCCCCTCTGTACCACCTATCTTCCTGTCTTTGCTCTAGCAACTTTTTTCCCTCACCATTTCCTGTACAAGTACTTAGGTATATTTTTCCTTTGCCTTCTTTCTTAATTTCTCTTTAATGGCTAAGAGACAAAGGACTGGGCTGAAAGGAAACCTCTTCCTCCAAAACTGAACTTTAATTTGTACAGCGCAATTCATCTTCTCAGAGTCTGCTGTAGAATAAGCACAGTGTTCGGTTTCATAACAAACGTGCCTATCTTTTGTTTCTGTTTTTATTTTTGCTTACTTTGCTTTGTTGGTGCTGTTGCTCTGCGAGAAGGGCCCTTGCTATGTAAGCAGACCTGCCTGCCTTCGCCTCACGGTGTTCCTGACTCAGCCTCCTAGATGCTGGATCACAGAGCTTCACCACACCCGATTTATGCCTAAGGTTTTAAGAGGAACCAAATAGAGAAAAAAACGACAATTAACTACAACATGGCTATTTGGAAAGACTAAGCCTGGTGACTCACATTAACTAAACTTCTCCAATGACAGCTGAAGTTCTACCTTGATCATTGTCACTGTATCCAGTCTCTTTGTCACCTTTGTTCCCTCTGATCTCTGTACAGATGCCACTTTTTCAGAGGAATCTTCCTTGACCTCTCTACACACACATTGTTCACACCCCTCTTCTGCCACTAGTTGCTACATTTTTCCCAAAGAATTCCCCCCAAGACATACTCTGTGTTTAATTGCTTATATGTTGTCTCCCAGTGAGAAAAAGACCCTGGCAGCGCCATGGTGGTTTGAATGAGAAATGGCCCATACCTCATACAGGTGGCCCCAGGTGGTCACACTGTTTAGAGAGTTTACATTTGGCCTCACTTCCTGCTCACTCTGTAGGAGTACTGTGTGATGATGAGAATGTGACCAGCCAGCTTCCTGCTCCTGCCCATGTCTGCCTCATCTGTTGTCATGCATTCCCTGCCAAAAACTCCCTCTCTTGAACTACTAGCTAAAACAAACCTTTTCTCCCAACATTGCTTTCATATGGGTTTTACCTCACAGCAACAGAAAAGTAACCAATACAAGCACAGGAAATGATGTGTCTTGCTCGTGGCTGTGCTGTACGGCTCTACACTGGCACTAAGAGGCTGCTCTCGCTTCACTTCTTTTGCTGTGGTAGAATGCCCTCACAGAAAGCAGCTCTGGAGAAAGGAGGCTTGACTCAGCTCACAGGTCCAGAATTCACCTATTACTGCCAAACACTGCAACAGAGCTGGAGGGAGCTGGCCACACCACATCCACACTCAGCAGAGAGACCTGAATGCACACACATTCACTTGTTTGCTAGCTTACTTGGCTCAATCTTTCCACCTTCAGGAACCCGTTCCAAGGGAATGGTGCCACCCAAAATGGGACAGATTGCCCCAGAACAAATATCTAAGGCCGTCCCTCACAGACATGCTCAACCCAATGAAGACAATCCATCATTGAGAGTCTCTTCTCAGGATTTTCTAGATCACATCAAGTTGAAAACTAAAAGCAGCCATCATAACACCTGACCATCAATAAATGCTTACTTGTTGAATGAATAAGTAGAAACAGAGTCACTGAATATACACTATTATAAAATGAATTCTATGATTCATTTCATAAAAAAAGCAAAGTGCATCAGACAGCATCATATGTTCTTCCAATTATGTAAAAAATAAATAAAAAGAACAAGAGGAGGCATATAATTTACATACATGCTTCTATTTGCAGATAATGCTCCGGAAAATTACTTCTGAGGAAGAGAATTAGGGAATAAGCAAGGAACACTCAGACCCATGTACAGGTTCACGTGCACATACTGCTATTCAAAGGCATTACAGGAGATTTGGCTTTATCAGTTAGAAACACACAGCATAATCCTTCACAAGTCTAACTCAATCTTACAGTGAGTTATGTGTTACTGGCAAACACATAAATGAACTAAGATGCAACTCTCAAAAAGAATAGAGTAGAGCTACTTGCTTTACAGTGCTTTCAATGTATAGAATAAATCTATACTTATTACCTCTTTTCAGTAGCTATGGAATGAAAACTCAGAAGTTTAAGGAGCCTGACTATACTTACAGCACAGACAGAAAAGTTACTCAGTCTTCTGACTCAGTATACCATATTCGGTGAGCAAGGCTCAAAATGAAGGTTTATATCAACGATTGAAAGAAAACGTATCTCACAATGATAAAGATGAAACTCTCAACAGCACTGTCAATAGGCTTTGATTAATCTTAGAACCGTTTAGTGTTCTAGGCGTAAGACTGAAACATCAGACACTGCTGTAAAGAACACTACTGAGTCATACTGACAGGCAGTTCTTATGAAGTCAGATATCTCACAGGCTAAAATGTAGCATAAAAGACTATTACTACTGCTGTACAACTAAGAACAGCTACTCAATATGTGCAGAGAAGATAAATACACGTATGTCTCCATCTATCAAAGGGCTTTACACAAAACATTAATTTCAGAAATATCAAAGTGAAGTCAGTTCTCTTACAGGAGAGCAAAACTTGTCTTAGAAGTAGGAAGGCCTTCTGTGGCCACCTTCAGCTCTAGACACATAGACCTGACATCCAAGTGAGCCTTTCATCAAAGTCACTGTATTTGGTCCAACGGTGTCATAAAATAAAACAAACAGGTAATTCTGGGGTGAAAAGGAAGTATACTTCCTCAATTCAACAGATACTAAAATAAAGCTTATTATATTCACTACTGGACTAGATAATAATAAACAAACTAAAGAGAAGTGCTTAATATACAAACAGTAAGGCCAGCAGCTTGTATTTGCTTGGATATCAGAAAATTCTGATGTCTGCAGAACTCTGCAAGGGAGACTACTCAGCGTCCACACTTCTAACCTGACTCAGATGCTACAGTGTTCTCATCTCAAGAGCCAGAACTGAGGCACAATACAAGTAAGTCCTCAGTTCACCAAGACGCTGCCCTCTTCGTTGCCCAAACAGTATCCTCTGTGTTAATGTCTCCTACTTTCAGAAGCGAGGGAGAGAGGAAGCGAGATAGGTAGGCAGAAAGGTACAGATAAATGATAGACAGGCAGACAGATGACAGCTGCATTTAAATCTGGATCTAGCACATGAGAGAAAATATGACACTGTCTCTTCTTTTCCCTCATGTCCCTTCTTGTCCTTCTGTCCCTTAGGCCTCTTTCCCCTCACACACAGTCTAATTTATTTTATAATGTTACTCATAAAACAATGCTTAAGTAGCCATTTTAGAAAAAAACATTTAAGCCTTATACTTTTTATTTTTGACTAAATTGAGAATGTATATTATAACTGTGCAAAAAAGAATACAAAATTTTTACCAATACAAGTGGGAGTATTAACAACAAGACCTGTGCCAGAAATATTCCTTCCTCATAAATATACTGCAAAACATTTAATTGGCATCAGTTTGTGGGGCTGCTTAAGTAATTTGTAAAATATTAACCTATTATTTTAAACTACATATAATATACAGTGTTCCTTTTGAAAACCTCATAAATTTTTCAATGAAGGCCTTACTAAATTTTCATTTTGGTTTACTTTGATTTGAGATGGAGTTCTCTACGGTCCCATGATGTCTACAACTTGTCATCATCTTGCTGGAGTCTCTCAAGCAAGCACTGAAATTAGAAGTGCATACCACCACCACACGACAAAATTTTAATTTTTAAATAAAAATTTAGTAAAGGCATTGTTTCAATGAGTATATAAGAGATATTTATAATCACTATTTCAGTTACTGAAGACAATAAACTGGGCAGCACTGTTTCAAACAAGCAAGGCAGTGTCACTGGTTACAAATCACACAGATGAGGGAAGAAAAGAGGCCGACAGTGTCTAAGAGCAGCTCGCTTTCTTAAATGTTATTACCTACTCCCTATGAGAATATATTTATTCAATTGAATTAATAAACAACTTTTCTTTGATAACTTAAGAATTAAACTCTGAAGGGTCATAAATTCTTAAAAGCCAGGTTTTTAAATTACAGCTATCCATTGGAAATAGCTTATTTTCCGGCAATGTGAATAACTACTTTTTATTCTACCATACTAACACTAGTATAAGTTACATTCACATTAAATTATCTAATAAATTATACAGAACTATAATCTAAGACTGTCAAACCATCAGGTAATTAAGTAGCCAATGCCATACTCATATGCAGGCAAAGAAATACTACAAATCATAATCAAAGGAATGATAAAAGGGTTTTCAAAAGCCAAGTGAAAGAAATGAATGTGAACTCCCCTGAGAGAATCTGTATGCCCAAAAGATACCAAGAATCATAAAGGAGAAGAAAGAATCCCATGGACCTTTGCCAGATCCTGACAGATAGGATGATCCTGGAGAAAAAAAACCACAATTTGCAGTGATGTATACATCGGCAAAATTCAATTAATAACAAAAGCAGCAATGATTCTAATAATCAAGTCCTTTATATTCATTTCTATGTTACTAGAGCTTTAAAGATGGCCTATGGAAACATTAAGATATACTTAACCCATTATATTATTCAAGATCGCATAAACTGAAAAGTTCCTAAAATGCTGACTGTAAATTCTTTCATCAGAATACTTCCACCTATGGAATACATCGAGCTGCCCAAGGAAACAACAAAGATCCCTCAGGATTTCTCAAGCAGTGCACTCCTGAAATTCTGGCCTGGATAGTTTTCAGAGGGGATATGAATGAAGAAACTGTTCTGTTCATATGAGGACGTTTAACAGGTTCTAGACAGTATCCACCACCACTGCAGCACAGAAGCCTAGAGACTCTGCTACGTGTCCCCAGTGAGCAAACTGTTCCTTAGTAATAATTACCAACATGGGTGACATATACATGAAGTAGGTAGGTAGATTGGATGGATGGATGGATGGATGGATGGATGGATGGATGGATGGATGGATGGATGGATGGATGGACGGACGGACGGACGGACAGACAGATAGATATGATAGATACAGATGGACAGACTAATATATACTAGGCATTAAGCAGATAATCAAACTAAAATTAAACAGACTTTTAAGTTTGCAAATGTGAACAAACTAGAAATGAAAGAATTTAAGCTAGATCATTCTTTTGTACTGTGATAGAAGGCAAACACACTGTCAATCTAAGGCAAACAGGTTCACAGTTTTGGAGAAACAGTCAAGTCATGGCTTTCTCCTCACTCTTACTTCCATCTTTAAATGATACCCTACCTTCCTGCTGTCTCCCAGGAATAAAAACAACTGCAGTCTGTCTTGTCTGTCATTTCAGCTTTGAAGGCAAGAGAAGCGCTTTCTGTCCTCTGACTCTATGGGTGGCTCCTGAAGTGCTCTCCAGGTGACCTGAGGTGACTGACAGCTAAGTCTATTCTGCACTACAAATAGACCCAGCATGCTAACAAGAGTGATATTTGTTGCAGCAAACCAGAATTAGCCTTGAGCTCATTTATTACCCAGATACTTCTCTGTCAGCACCGGAAGGCTTCAGAGCTTACCATTGATGTGACCGATCGCGCATCTTCTTCATAATTCACCACAGGAGGCGGTTCTTTCCCATCATTTTCTTGTACTTTTTGCTCCAATAATTCTTTCTGTGCTGCACACTTTGCCTCAGTGCATCTCAACTGCTGGACTGACTGTTTCAACTCTTCAAGTGCCTGTTTTTGCCCCAGAAGAAGCACAATGCTACAACAGAATAAAATAAATAGACATTATTTCAACTCAAGAAGTTAAAGCACTAATGGAAAAGTGTGAGCATGTCTGTGTGTGTGTGTGCATGTGTGCCTATGTGTGTATCTGGGTCTGTGTTTATCTGTATGTGTGTATATGTGTATATGTATGTGTCTGTGAGGACGTGTGTTTGTGTGCCTAGGTGTGTGTATATCTGCATGGATATGTGTGTGCATGTGTCTGCTTGTATATCTGTGTGTGCCTATGTCTAAGTGTGTCTATGTGTGCACATGTGTGCATGTGTGTTTCTGTGTGTGTGCAGATTATGCTTTTGTAAGCTTTCATTTTCCTCTATAGCACTCCTTCAGAATTATAAAAAAATGAAAACATTTTAATAGCAGGATTAACAAAATGGAAATAGGTCTTTCAAGATACTTTCATATAAATAATGGCCTATGGCACCTATTATCTTTTATACATAAACTATCTACCTCACCAGGAGTTCAGTTTAGAAATATAGACCCTAAACTAACTGAAAAAGAAATGACAAACTTAAAATATTACGCTAATTTCAAATCTCAATAATTAAATAGAGTATGACATGTTTCTGGAGTAAAATTAATAAAATTAGGAGCTAGCCTGCACACTGAACTGTGGGTATATTGTAAGGTATGTGTTTTAAGTCAGGAAAGTTAGCACAGCAGGGATTCTGACTTGACCATGACAGTATGAGCCTAAGTCTATGAATCTTTCTCCTATGAATGGAGACAACCAATTTCCCCACTCTTTCTTTAGGGAGCTTGCCCTCAGGGCTTCCACAATAGGAACTACAAGCTTATTGGCCCAAAACAAGGCTACCAGAAAGAAGAAACCATGCTGGCAGGAATGTCTACCCCATAAGTATATGATACTAATACCTTAAAAGTAAGTGCACTGTGGTAAATTATTAGTAGATACTGGACGGCAGATTGGAAATTAGGGAATGCTTCAGAATTAGATAGTGGGGTAACTGACTTAAAGTCAAAACATAACCAGAAGAAATACAGAGAGATATAACCACACTAAGTTATTGAGTTGCATCTTCTGCTGTTTTGATAACTCAGTCCGAATCTAACTGAGCAGGGCACAACCTCAGCGACCATAGTAAAAATGTTGGTCTCTTCAATAATAGTTCAAGGAATTTCAGGGAACAATGTGAAGTTGGGGGAAATAGAACTTAAAGACCATTTGTAGGAGACCTAGAAACGTCCAGAAGACAGACTGCTCTAAACAGCAGAATTTAATAAGTGATAATTACCATGTACATCATCATCATTCAGTAAATCTGTGACCTATTTTTAAAATCTATACAGATTTCTTGGTAAATTCATGCTGGCTTGCGTATTAGTTGGTAATTGCTTTTTTGCAATAAGTTGGCACTTCTACTTCTCAGAAAACCCAATCAGAGAATGTTAATTATTAAGACAATCACTTTTGTGAGAAAAATATTAGGAAACCTAGGAAAAGATTATACTTACTATATTTTTTAAACTTTGTGCTTCCTAACACAGAGACCAAAAGCAAAGTACCACAGAAACCACAATGACTATGACAACAGTACAAGAAATAATTCTAAATATATCAGGAAATTTGCCATAATATATTTTCATACACCCAGAAGATTATTCAAAAAATGATTTATCACATGTATACAAAATTATTTGATATACTTAAAAGTAATACTCTAAAAGCTCTGGATCAGTAGTTTTACATAAAGGCTAACAGAAAATGCAAAAGAAAATAACTAAAAAAGGGCAATTGTCCAGGGTAAGAGAAAGGAAAATAAGCTTTGCAATAAATATATATATAATATTTGCAATAAATATATATAAATAAATATATATATAATTATATATAAGGGATAATAGTTGAAAAAAGTAAATGATAACCAAATAGCCAAATAAAGAAAATTGTCTGTGTATTTATAGAAACAAACTAACACAGACTAGGGTAGCAGGTACAGGGTTGCAAAGATTCAAGCCAGACAGGGTCCCAGATAGGGGGAAATGGACATGGGTTCATCCACAGCAAAGAAGAAATCTGTAATTGGTACCCATTTGTAAAGAAAAAATTAATTTTCTCCAATAAAATCTTTCTGGGTATACTAATCACTAAAAGAGGGCAAAACAATAGTAAGGATGTCTGAAAAAGTCATATTATCAACTACCTAAAAAAACTATAATAAACATCAGTCTATGAATATAAATGTATAGCTAAAACAAAATTTCCACATCTGGGCTGACCATGCTTCCTCCAAAAGCTGAAGACCACACTTAACAAAAACTAACATCAAGCATAAGAAGCCTTCTTTTTAATTGTTGCTCAGGGTTGTCCAAGAGACTCCGAAAACATACAACTTTTACTACCCTTGACTGCCCCACAAAATGCACTTCAGACCAGGGCCCAGAGGCCCCTGAGATGGAACTGACTTGAATGTCTTTTCCCGAAGACTAGCTCTGAGGGTACCAGAAGGCACCAGGCAAGCTTCCAAAGGAGTGGGGCAACCAAATCTTACCAATCTATAATGCCGATGAACTACATCAACAATCAGCATGGTACAATAATCCCAAGAGTGCACTAGTAGAATGCACACCTTGGCAGTGATCAACAGTTCTCTAACTGGACTTAAGATCCATTCAATAAGAGGGAAACCATGAGTGATCCTGGAAACCTAGTCAACTACCCTTGTGAAGTAATAGATCTTGGAAGAGAACATACAACCAACACTTTACTAAACCAACACAATCCCTAATTATATTCTAAACATTTGCCCTTATATGCTCAGATAAGTGCAAGCCTCACCCTTCATCAAAGAAACTTCTTTTTGGAACAAACAGATACCATTACTGAAAACTACAACCAATCAAAATGCAGAGTCAGGGAGTCAAGTATGAATGGATAAGTGTCTATAAAACACTCACAGTCCTAAAGCTCATGGCACAGGGGAAGAGGGTAAAAAAAAAACGACAAGAGCCAGAGGATCAGGGAGTTCACTGTAAGACTGTGTCTCCTAGTAGTGACAGAAGCTACATCCATGGGGGCTGGAGAGATGGCTCAGAGGTTAAGAGCATTGCCTGCTCTTCCAAAGGTCCTGAGTTCAATTCCCAGCAACCACATTGGTGGCTCATAACCATCTGTAATGGGGTCTGGTGCCCTCTTCTGGCCTGCAG
>JAQHUG010000151.1:2281223-2291392 GCA_028555095.1 Dicrostonyx torquatus
GGCTACAGTGGTATAGCATGAAGAACCTTCAGCCTAGGTCTCTGCACTACCGCTTGTAACCATGTGCTACCTGGTTCTAAAAGTAAGAAACAAATCAAATGATACAGCATGACTGCTACCTCGCAGTGCCTGGATCCCAGGCACTCCCGGTTCCGACATAATCTAGGAATATGCTTTTAAATCTTCCTTCAGAAGATTTAGTTTAAGACCATACTATACGCTGAGGACAAAATAATAATTCTATTAAGTAAAAATTCAATAGGATTCTATTATTTAGAAATAATTTAAAAATATGAACATATAATAAACATTTTAGTATTTCTGAAAAAATATAATTTTAATGTTTTATTACTTTAAATAACAAAGTATCTGAAAATAATAAAATATTACAAAAATAAAAATAATTCTCTCGCCCGGCAGTGGTGGCGCATGCCTTTAATCCCAGCACTCGGGAGGCAGAGGCAGGTGGATCTCTGTGAGTTCGAGACCAGCCTGGTCTACAAGAGCTAGTCCCAGGACAGGCTCCAAAAAGCTACAGAGAAACCCTGTCTTGAAAAACCAAAAAATAATAATAATAATAACAATAACAATACTCTCTCTAAAATATACAGTCTCACTATGTAGCCCAGGTTGGACATTTATGACCATGCCTAGCCTTAAAAATAATTACAAGTTCATGTTTTAAACTAGAGAAAAATTTATTCTCATTACATATCGAAAGAGATAAGATATCTATATCTGTATGTGGATGGATGGATGGATGGATGGATGGATGGATGGATGGATGGATGGACGGACGGCTAGATGAGAGACAGATAGATAAATAGATGTGGATGGCACAAACTAAGGACTTACCCAGGAAATATTGAAATATTACGGGAAAAAAACATAAATGTATCACCATATAGTCCTATTCAGAACATTTGTTTAATAAAAGATTTTAACATATAAATATGGAGGCAAGGTTCAGTCCATCAGTTTCTGAGTCAGGGACAGTCAGCAGTAACTGTTTAGTCTTCAAATTAAACAGACTTCAAATTTTAATACTGTACACTGAAGCTAACAGTAAGAACTCAGGATAACAAAGGCTACATGACTGGGCTCACTAGGACTCAGCCCTGAAAGCCCGTTCAGGCTAACCCTTCTAACTCCTAAAAGTTCTATTAGCCTACAGGGCCTCTGCAGGAAATTAGGTGAAATCCAAGGCCAGCTCCACCCCTACCTGTGGGTACCTCTGTTCCAGGGTGCCTTGCCTGGACGGCCTCGGTACAGAACTGGCATGTACCATGTACGGCCCCTGGGCTGAGCTGCTAGAGGCCGAAGCCGCAGCTGAACGCCCCAGCTCTACAGCAGCCAGTGCTGCGGGGCCATTAACGGCACACGCCCTCACGCACGTGTGACGAGGCGCCAGCATGGAGGACTGGAGGTGGTGAGATTTTCAAAGAAAAAAACAAAATAGGGGTGCGAAGGAGGAAAAAAGAAACAATGCAGAAAAACCTGATCTGGGCCAAAGAAAAGAAAACTCTCATGGTCCATGGTGAATAAAGATTGCAAAACAGAATAGCCAGTCCCACCCAAACTTGGGCAAAACAGTTACCAGGAAAGATATCGGAGAAAGCTTGTACTTCCTTCTAGGTGGGTATTTTTGTACAGAAAAAGCAATTAGGTGATCGGAGGGCAGGGAAATGGACCTTGTATAGATCTAGAGGTAAGAAAACTATCCAATGCTTCTTAAGCAGTGGGGAAAGGCTTAAATATTTAGAAACAACTTTTGTATAGTATTTATAGAAACAAAGGTGGCATCTAAATGTCTATTTTTTGTGGTAGAACAAGATGACTGGTGTTAGCACTCACTAACTGAAGACTACTGGGCCAACCAGGAAACTGAAGCTGCACTGGGGGCACTATGACCGATTCAGTTTAGGAGGGGGAGACATGAGCACATCTAGGACATTCAAACAGGCACACCAAGCACGCCAAATAAACATAAGCCATCTTCAGGCCGCTAGAGAGGAGGCACACAGCCTAGCAACATGCCTTTCTGAAAACCCAAACTGGGCTACCCGAGCAGCAGAGTGAGGGGGCAAGAGTGACACAAACTCTTTAGACTTCAAAAGCACAGGAAAGACAGCAGGCAAGTCAGATGTGATTCAGTGGTCCAGAAAGACAGCTGCCCTACTCCATCCAGGTCATGGGTAATCGCTGAGATTCTCATTTCTGCAGTAATGGGACAAAAGCTAGATCCACGTGGGTTGAAAACTAAGTGGTAATTGAGGAAATGGGTGAGAACTACTCCTAGAATGAGTTCAAATTCAGAGATGAGAAAGCAAAGGGCAAATGGGGGAAATAATGACAAAAAGGGGGGGGGCTTCAGCAGTGGGGGTACAACTGAGTGACAGCACACCACTGCCTGGCAGATGTCGGCTGAGTCCTGTACCCAGCACCTCAGAGATGGGTGGTGGGGAGGGGGCCGGGGAAGGGGATTTGAAGACTGGTGGTTCTGGGGTCAATACTGAAAAGGCGAGTATAAACCCATCTGGAAGGAATGAAAAGGTAAATATATAAAATAATACAAATTTTCTGAGAAAATAAAAGATGGCAATACTTTTAAAAAATCACAAGAAATGACACAGAAAAGTAAATTCTACTGTAAAAAGATGGGCATTAGGATGGGTGCTAAGGGGAAAGATGTGCATTTCAGGTAATGCTTGAGAGTTTTCTGTGATACAGAAGTTCATCTGCTGGTTACAATAAAGGAAGTGGGAAGATCGGAAATTTAATCAAAGTAGAGAAATATCTGAGAAGTTATACCAAAAAAATAAAAGCTAGTGTAGATAAGAGAGGTCCAACACATCACAAAACCCTCGAGAGCTTTGAAATCTGAATGCAGTAGTGAGAGTTTGAGAGCAACAAGTTTATGTTGCAGTCAGAACTGAGAAGACCACGCCGACAACCATGTTGTGGTTCCCCATTATCACAACTGACGATCAGTAAAAAAGTAAAAATGCACACGCTTAGGAGAAGTGCCGCTGTTACAGTGCCCTTTGTGCAATCATCAGAGCGTGAGCTCCAATCCCAAGCACCCACAGAAAAGCCAGGTGTGTTTCTGTGCATCTGTAGCCTCAGTGCAAGGTAGGACGCAGGGAGCCAGGAGGTTTCCTGGAGCACAATGGTCAGCCAGCATACCCAAATAAATGGGCTCAAGGTGGTTCAGTGTAAGAGCCTGACTCAAAAAACAAAACAAATGAAAGAACCCACAAATGAAATGGAGATATTCAGTAAAACCAACATTAAACTTTGGTTACACATGCATGCATGTATGTACACACAACATGCATACACATATATGATTTATGCACACAGAGAGAGAGAGAGAGAGAGAGATAATAAAATAAAAGACAACAGGGTTAGGAAGATGGCTCAATAAGTAAAATTCTTACACAGAAACATGAGTGCCTGAGTTCAATCCCCAGCACCCACAAAAACAGGTTATTGCTATTGTTCTTGGTAACCCCACTGAAACTTGATAATATGACCCTATTGCTAAAGACAATACCTACTTTGATCACAGAACATGGAGAAATCAGGCTGGTACTGACCTAAAAGCTTCCTTTTTGCTGGCTAGGTTTCACAGTGCAATATCATACTTTGTGGGCTGTTGGAGAAGAAAACCTATCAACAGTCTGACACAGCCATGAACCTTGCAAACTACAGGAATGACCAAAATGACAGAATAACCATGTGGGCAACAGTATGCTACGGTAATCAACAACTTTTAATCATACTTAATTAAGACCTGTCCTACAAAAGGAAACTCATCCCCAGAACTATGATCAAGAGCAAGAACCTGTGGCTGATGAGATCACAGGCATGACTACTATTATTCTGCAACAGGCATAGGGTTAAAATGACCCCTAAATTTGTATCCTTATACTCAAGATGAGTATAGCTCTCAACCCTTCACCAGAGAGGCTTCTTTATGCACTGGATGGCTGTTATAGAAAGATGAACAACCAGTCAAAGTATGCAGAATTATGTGATCATGCTCAGTCCTCAATGGGACATCCAGGTCCACACTTTTCTCCACAAGGCTCAGAGAATACTGTAGAAGACAGAGTGAGAAGTCAGGAAAGACAACTGCAAAGTTACGTCCTTTGGACACTCATGACACCACAGCAGCCATGGCTGACAACATGAGACCTGCACAAGATCAAGCCCGTCAATATTCCAGCTCGGAGAAGGAAGGCCTCATCCCTAGGTAAAGAGCTATTGGCAACTGTAGAGAAAGAAAGGAGGCAGTCTTCTGCAGCAGTGTGGTAGGCTGTTCATGTTCCACTGGGTGGCGCCCTACACCCATGTGGATACCTACAGCACTAAGTGAGTGGATGTGAGGGAAACAAGGGGAGGAGGAAGAAGAAAAAGAAAAACAAGGAAACAGGAAGTTGGGAGAATAAGGTAGTGTGGGATGAGTCAAAGAGGAAGCAATGAGTGTGGATATAATCTAAATAAACTATATTCATGCATACAATTAGTAAAAAAAAATAAATTAAAAGCTAAAAGCCTCAAAAGCCAAGAATACAAGCACCTATAACTCACTGCTAGGAACTCAAGAGAATCCCTGAGGGTTGTTAGCCAGCCTATCTAGTTGAATCATCAAGTTCCACCCAATGAGACCCTACCTCTAAAATTAAGATGGAGAGCAATTGAGGCAGACACTTGACATTGAATTACAGTCTTCATAGTGCAATGCACACGTTCTTGAACCTGTACACATAAGCAAGTACACACATCTACCAAAAGATACAAATACACACATTCTTACACCTTCACACATGAGAGAGTACACATATCTAACACAAGTTCTTGTACCTGCATGCATGATGGAATACACACATATACCAAAAAACAGAAATGTACTAAGACAAGTAAAATCAAAAGACCCAGAAAGATATTTTCAAGTCAGAAATCAGCTAGACAAACACCAGGAAAGCAAAAATAACAAAGTAAACCTGAAGCTGATTTCTATATGCAAAGTAGATTAGTGTGTTCTAATTAATTTATTTGATTCCTTTTAACACAATAGCAGTCAATTTCTAGCTAACACTTCTCTGAATCCTTTACAAAAGGATTTACAATAAGTCTTGCAAAAAAAAATGCTGAGCAACAAAGATAGCTTTTAATGAAGGATTCTTCAGGAAGTAATTCCAACTGTTAAAACATTAAGACATCTCATCGTGGCATTTCATTTATAAATCCAATACCACTTTTCTAGGACACATCTGTTTTAGTTAGTGTTTCTGATGCTGTGCTGAAACACCATGACCTAAATCAACTTGGTGAAGAAAGGGTTGATTCTGCTGACATTTCCAGGTAGCAGTCCATTACTGAGAGAAGTCAAGGAAAGAACTCAAGCAGGGCTGGAACCTGGAGGCAGGAGCTGAAGCAGAGGCCATGGAGGAACATTAATAGGCTTGTTCTGCATGACTTCCTCAGTTTGTTTTCTTATCACACCCAGGCCCACGGGGGCCCTGTCCACAGTGAGATAGGCTATTCCACATCAATCATTAATCAAGAAAATGCACCACAGGCTTGCCCACAGATCAATGTCAGCTGAGGTTGCCTCTTCTCAGATGACTCTAGTTTGTATCAAGATCATATGAAGCTAGCTGTTAGACATCACATTCTACAGAAATACAAAAAAACAGTTCTCCAGAGTCATACGATATAACTACATGAAATTCCACTATTTTAACATGAAGACTTCCATTTCTGGAAATGCCATATCCATACCAACATGTAGCAAGTATTTCTGTGAAAATACATGCTTTCGTCTGTACTCTTTCAGATGGTATCTCTGGTACTCACTCAGACTTCTTTTCACAGGTCTCAGAAGACTCTTCAATCCTCTTCTCCAGCTCCAGGACAGCCTCCTCCTTGTGTAAGAGCATCTGCTGTGTCTGCGTGAGCTCTTCTGCTAAAGTCTTCAACCTGGAAGGAGGAGTCACCATTATCAGTAACACACTAAATATGCTCATCTGCATACACCAGAGAATGCACGAACATCTGAGACACAAAATCCAAGACATCAGTGCCTGTATCTACTTTAAGGTAAAATTTCAGTTCCTTGGTTGTATTAGCCATGTTCCAAATGCTAAACAGAAATAAGGATACTTTGCTTTCTGTTAGAAGACATTTCAATACTCAAAGTTAGTATTCGGGAGACTAGATATGGACTGTAAGAGTCAATGGTGTATGAGTGAAACACATATCTATGAATAATGTCTGTAAGCTAGTACTCTTGGGAAGTGTTTGTCTATAGTCTTATTTCTTTGTCTGTTTGTTTGTAGACAAGGTTTCTGTAGCCCTGGCTGTCCTGGAACTTGCTGTGTAGACCAAACCTCAAACTAGGATTAAAGGTATGCAAGAACACAGCCAGACAGTTCTTAAAGTTTAGGGGAAAAAAAAGTCAGGAAAGATAAAAAAGACTAAGTATCCACCGTGTACTATGACAAAGTATGTTTTATGAAAAGATCACCATTTTTTTCATATTAACATTTATCTGCATTCTGGCTTTGTCCATTTATCTGAGACTCAGAAAATTCTTCAGCTCAGAAAATCTATTTTCCCATCTGCAATCCTGACACTGAACTGTTGCCTCATTGGCATTGTTTCCAGAGAAAACCGAAGAAATGCACTACATATATTATAAACTACTGCCTTTTGGTAGGGTGTGTGGTAATCAGCATATTTTGCATGTATTACCTTATTTACTCTTTATAACAATCTTCTATGAGAGATACTATTACATTTATTTTATTTAAAAAAAAGAGGTGATAATCAGTACTTTGGCAGTTAAAACTGATGATAAACTACTTCTATGGTCACATATTATACTGACTTAGAAGTATCCTCTATGTTAGATTCAAAGATAGTTTAATACACAAAATTAACATGTTTTCATGGGCCAAATAATGTATGGCTGCATAAAATGTATTTAGTCCTTAATGTAAATATTTCTACCACAAACACACGCAAGCACAAATGCAAGCACACGCATGCACACACACACCTATTATATTATATTAAAACTTATCTTAAGACTTTCAAAGAAAGACATTAAGGGAGGTTTGAACAGAAGAGCCAGCAACAGGGTAATATCTCTTCCCAGGAAGGTAACAGGGATCACCTACCCTCCTGAGGGTAATTTGGGTCAGACACTTCCTGAGAGAAGAGAGATAAACAAGGCAGATTTGGCACAGGCGTACTATGTTATTCAAATGACCATTAGGGGAAACCCAAAAATATAATCTTTAATTAGAAGTAAATATACTAAAATTATGGAATGGATAGTTCATGCACTTGCAGATCTTTTAAAGCTTCCTGACAGTACCTAACCATTTGTCACTCAGGGTAAAGATCTACCGCATTGTTCCCCCGAGGAGCACTCTTTCTTGAACCTAAAGTTATAAAACGGAGCATGCTTGCTTGGGCTAGCTTCTATTGCATGGCATGTGTCCCATAATTCTTCTCTCACTTTTCATAAATCTATGCAGATACAAAGAGCTAGACTTCGCATCATAGGACAAATAAGGCCCCTCTAGTAACAACAGAAGTCAAAACATCCAAAGAAAACATCAAATTATCTCATTCTACAGAAATTTAAATTTATTTAAAGTGAAAGATACAAAAGTTAAAAGTACTTTAAAGTGCAAGTTATAAACAAAAGCCTTCTTTACTGCAGAAAATCTCTTAGGCAGAAGGGAATCTATTGTAGAAATTAAAAAAAAAAACACAAGTAGAGGTACATCAAGAAGAAAAAAACCTCAGCTCTGCAAGGTCAAACTGTGGAAGAGGATGCTTCACGTGACCACACGAATAGCATCTGGATAGCAATGGAGAAATCATATGTCATGGAAAGAAGAAATGTAGTACTCCAGTAATCCAGAGGAGATGGAAAACCAAGCAGCTCAAAGAAGCAGGAAGGAAGCTTAAGGTACAAAGCTTCCCCAGCTCCAACCAGAGCCTCCCAACAGGGGAGGGTTAGGACCCAAGGCCTTCTGCACAAGGTGGTGGAAAATGTGGGCAACCCAAAGATAACAATGGCTGCAGCCCCAGAAGAGGACAGACCCACATTTCTCACAAGTCTTAAAGGAAGTGGAGGATTTAAAGTCTCAAAATGACTACTGTATTACAGGATAGCTTTAGAGAAGAAACCCATCACATAGCTTCCCTTCTCTCAGAGTGTGGCCATGAGGTGCTATCTGGAGAAGGTGCCTATCCTTAGGAACCAAACTACTCAGGGCATCACAGCACTTAAGACAATCACAAGTCAGAGACCAGGGACTACTCTGCCATGTGGCGGGGACAAAGTGGGGGATGTCATAACCCTAAGAAAAGGTTGAAACAACAGCATGAGAACCACAGAGGGAACAGTAGTCAGGGTGTCTTGCTCTCAAAAGAACGACAGCAACTACACATGTCAGCTTGGCCACGTCTGAGAAAGGAAGGAAAGGCTGCCACATTCCCATGCTCTCCGGTTCCCCTGCATGAGCCCAGCCAGCACTTCCTCCCACACTCCTTCGGGCATTGTGCTGTATTTTGAACATTTACCCTCTGGTACACAACTTAGGGGGTCTCTAGAGTGACTAGTCCATGCACATCTCAAGATAATGGGGGTGTGGTACAAATACGGTAAGCCTATGGAGTGAGTGAGTGAACACGGACAACCCTGTTAGAACAGCATGTCCTCAGACTGCCCAACAGAACTCACTACAGAAGGCCTGCCATGCCACCCCACACAACTTGCCCACTAGTTTCCAGTCATTAGATAGTCCAGAAGCTTCTTCAAGTCCAAGAACCTTGACAAGGACTTCTCAAACACTTTCATTTTGTTCAATATTTTTCCTGCTTTTTATATAATTGTATTTATTTTTCACTGGTTTTTCCCTCTCTTTGACATATCTTCTCACAAATCATTTGTCCATTTCTTCCCTTGCTTGATTTTATTAATTTTTAACATTTTAGAATCTGTATTATTTTTGCCCTTCTATTCTCATCGGTACTGCAGCTGTTGTTCTTAACTGGTTCACACAGTACTTCTATATCTGCTTTGAACCTATATAGTCACTGTGCCTTGCGTTTTTCCTTCGTCAACACCACTGGGGATTGAGGCCAGCACCTCAAAGACTTTGGGGAGGGGGCTTTGTTGCTGAGCTAGACACCATCCTAGTTGAGAGAAACTGTCCTTTACTCTACCCACAACCTAATCACAGGCAAACCATTCCAGATATTACAGATAAAGGACACAACAACCCCCAGCTGACAATCCAGCTCCAAGAAACCACAACTGGAGGGAGCCTAGAGTCCTGCGCCCAGATGTTCAGTACTTAGCAATAGCAGAGTGACAAATGACAGGAGAAATGGGACCTATTGAGGATTTCATATGGACGGTTCCCATTCCCTGGAGCACACCATGCTAACTAGGGGGGAACTAGCCAGAGCGCCCATCTGTAGACCACTCTTTACAACATCATAAATACATGGAATATCATAACAAAACTGCAATGTTATAATGTATGCTAAGAAAAGCATTAAAACGTATGAGAGACATTCTTTACATTTATACATCCCTACAGATGTATAAATCGAAACATAGGAGCTCAAGAAACATGAAAAACAGCCAACCATTGTTCTCCAAAAGTCCCTGATTTCCTAGCAAATTAATCCAAAAATGTCTAAATGAATGATATGCTAAAGAATTCAAAAGACTGATTTTAAAAATGATCAATGAATTTAAAGATACAAATAAACAGCTGACTAAATTAAGGAACGTAATAAAGAACATGAAAGAGCAATTCAAAAATGAGAGTCTGATAAAGAACCAAACAGTAATACTGAAAATTAAAGGCTCAATTAATCAAATTTTAAAAAAACTCAAATCTTCATCTATACACTAATCAAATAATGAAAGACTACTTAGGTTTGAAAAAATATCACTATATATGCCCTCCAATCCCTGAAACTTTCTGGCCACTCAGGGGGCTCCCCCACTCTACTGGCTTTTTTCCTTATCCAACTTAGCTTGCCCCCAAGCACCCACTTCCTTCTGTGGGCTGGGTTCAGTGGTGGCGGGGGAGAACTGGTGGTGAGTGCTAGGCTGCAGGAGTTCC
>JAQHUG010000151.1:2295372-2306859 GCA_028555095.1 Dicrostonyx torquatus
AAAACCAGTCAGTACAACCAACCCCTTGACAACTGACACAAACACATCCTGTCCTTTCTTACTCATCCCCAAGATCTCACATTAAAATCATAAATAATTTCAAAAGTCCCCCAGTCTTAAAAAATTCAGTCTTTAAAATTTCAGTCTTTTTAAAATATCCAATCTCTTTTAAAAGTCCAAATCTTTTATTTGTGGACTCCTTTAAAATCAAAATTAAATATCTTCTTTAAGACAGAAGAACCAAGGCACTGTCACAATCTTAACCAAGCAAAACCAAACTACTCCAAGAGTATAAATAACTCAATATCCAATTATCTGGGCTCCACTCACGATCTTCTAGACTCCTGCAAAGGGCCTGAGTCACTTCTCCAGCTCTGTCTTCTGCAGCGCACACAGCTTGTCTTCTAGGCACCGACTGGCTCCACTCAACTGCTGCTGCTGCTCTTGATAGTATTGGCATCTCCAAAATGCTGGGGTCCCTTGCTGCAAGTGGGCTGCACTTTCACCAGTAGCCTCTCATAGGCTCTCTTTATGGTGCCAAGCCTCAACTTCTTTGCATGACCCCTTGAGTCCTGGGCCTGTTGTAATTAGGGGAGGGGTGTGGGTTATATTCCCAGCACCCGACTCCCAGCCCCCAGCCGCTGGCCCGCTCAGCCACTGGTTGCTTGCTTATGCCCGAAATAACCACATGAGAGCGGTATTCATTTAAAATCTGCCTGGCCCATTATCTCTAGCCTTTTCTTGGCTAGCTCTCACATCTAAACTAACCCATTATAAAAGTCTATATGTCACCATGAGTGGTGACTTACCAGACCATTCTAACCTGCATCCATCCTGCGGCGGAAGCTCATGGCATCTGGCCCACTTCCTTTCTTCTCCTCAGAACTTCCGTTCTGTCTACTCCGCCCACCTAAGGGCTGACCTATCTTATAAGCCAGGCAGAGTCTTTATTTAACCAATGAAAGCAACAGAAATACAGGAGCACCCTACTACATTCGACTGTCACTGAGGCTGAATTTTCACCAATGGCCTTTCCTACAGTGCCAAGCCTCAGCTGCTGTCCATGACCTCTTCATCCCTCCAAAACTAGTACCACCTTGGTGATTCTTACACATTACCAAGTCCTGTTGCCAGTATGAGGTACAACCTTGGTTGCCTCTGGAACACAGCTTCTCTATCTTCTCAGGAAACACTTCTCAGGAAACACTTCCTAGAAGATTTTACCTTAGTAATGTTGGTCTCTTCTTAGCTTTCTCAGCTCTAGATAACCAGCATCAAGTATCCCAGCAAAGCAAAATTTTGCTTTAGTAGCTCTGGTATGTAATTTATCACAGCTAATTATTCATTCCCAGCTAATCAGAACCACAGAATCTTAATCCAAAATAACAAATAGCCCTGGTAGAGCCTTTAAACTTCCCTCTAAAACTTCACAAGCACTTCTCTTAACATTATTATCTTCCACACTCCTAAAGAACATCCCACTGAGCTCTAAACACTCAATGGTTCTTCTAGCCCAAAATTCCAAAGTCCTTCCACAATCCTCCCCAAACATGGTCCCACAGAAATACCCCACTCCTGGTACCAATTTATCTTAGTGAGAGTTTTGACTGCTGTGACCAAACATCGTGACTGAAAAGCCAGTTGGGGAGGAAAGAGTTTATTTGGCTCACACTTCAGCATTGCTGTTCATCCCTGAAGGAAGTCAGGACAGGAACTCAAACAGGGCAGGATACAAGAAGCAGGAGCTGATGCAGAGGCCATGAAGGGGTGATGCTTACGGGCTTGCTTATCATGACTTTCTCAGCCCACCTTCTTACAGAACCCAAGACCAGCAGCCCAGGGATGGCACCACCCACTACGGCTGGCTCCTCGCCATTGATCACTAAGTGAGAAAATTCCTTACAGCTGAATTTCATCAAAGCATTTCCTTAACCAAGGCTCCTTTCTCTGATGACTCTAACGTTTGTCAAGCTGACACACAATATATATGGGGTATCATGAAGAGATAAAATCTTTGAGCAGTCATTAAAAACAAAGTATAGCTACCAAGGTAATTAACAGTAATAACAGGATGGGCTACTGGAGGGAATTAAAAAGAGGGTAAAGGGCTGATATGATCAAGATACATATGTGTGAGATTTTCAAAAACTAATAAAAATAGAGAGCCTATCAAGAGAAACAATATAGGAAATTTCCAAAATCTTCAAACATGGGCATCCCCATACAGAAGTCATTTAGAACCTCAAGTAGACATGACCCTCAAAAACCTCCCCTGAATATATTATAACTAAGGTGCTAAGAGAACAAAACAAAGTGTGAGTATTAAAAGCTTCAAAAGAGAAACACCCAGCAATTTATAGTCACAAACCCACCTGCATAGCAGCCATCTTCTTAGTAGAAATTCTAAAGGCTAGGAAGGAGTACATGCAATGAATCAAGATTACTATATCTGGAATCCCACAGATCAAAGAAGAAAGAAAGACTTTCCAAGATAAACATAAGTCAAAAGAATCCAATACCAGTAAAGCAGCATTATACAGTATCCTACATAATTCAGTAAACCATAAAAGCTATAAGATGCATAATGTAAAACTAATAAACATGGACTATTCCAAACAACTGGAAAGAAATCCAAATATGACAGGAACTAATATATTACCCTTCAATAATAATAATCCTAAATATAAATAGACTTAATTCTTCCATTAAAAGACACAGAGTGGCTAACTGGATTATAAAACGAGAACCACAGTTGATTGCATGCAAGAAACTCACCCTATCAACAAAAACATGTAGCCTGAAAGTGAGAACTTAGAAAATGACATAGCAAGCACACAAAATCCTCATTAGACAGAAGAGCTACACACACATGCAACAAAAATCAACTTTTAGCCAAGTCGATCAAAAAAGACAAAGAATATTACAACATATTTATAGAGGGAACAATGCACGGGACAATTTATATGCACTGAAAAAATGAGCACCCAGTTTTATAAAGCAAACACTCCAGAGCATAAAGGAAAAACTAAGCTTCAACATAGTAGTGGATTCTTTACTACCACATTCTTACCGACAGACAGCTCATCCAGACCAAAACAAACAGAAATCGTCACATTATATTATACATCAATGAACTGAACAGACATGTACAATATTCCACCCAATAGCAACAGAATATATATTCTTTCCATTAGCACATAGACATTTTCCACATGTAAATTTTCCAAAACAGTTCACATTTTAGGCAATAAAACAAAGCAGTAAAATTATAATTTTATTGTATTTCATACTATAGCTACTATATAAAGGCAACAATACCACGTTAAAATTAGAGATCATTCAAAAGAAAAAAAAAAGCCTGTACTTCAGGAGGGAGATAACAGGGGAGGGGAAATAAAGGGTAAATATGACCAAAATATTTTATATTTGTAAGAAAATGTCAAAGAATAAACATTATCTTTTAAAAAAGTTTAGAGTTTAGAAAAAAGAAACCTGTATTCCAATCAAAGGCCTCAAGTTACTTATTAAAAAATTATAAATAATTAAGTAATACCTGATTCTTTGTTGTTTATAAAACTCTGCCTTGTATGATTTTATGGAGCCAGAGAACATGTCCAGTCACCTTCTACCACCCCACCTGAGTCACAGGGCCAGGGGGCAGCTCCTACCACCGTGCTGGCCACACAACATCAGAATAGTAAAGAGCAATTCCATAATGAGATTCTGAAGAAGAACCAAACAGTAATGCTGAAAATGGAAATCTCAATGAATCAAATAAAAAATCTCAGTTTAAATCTTCATCTGTAGACTGAATCAAGTAGTGAAAGACTACTTAGGCTTGGAAACATATCACTATATTCAGATAATGAAAAACAAAACAGAGAAGTAAAATAAACAGAATGGGCCAGCAGGAAAAGGCCATAGAGGAGAAAAGCGGACAGCAGTAGGAGAAGGAGATGGAGGGCTCTGCCAGTCCCCTCACATGTCGGCTTTTCTCCTCGACAACCCTTTCCTATCTCTATGTTTCTCTAATTTCTCCTCTTCTTAATACTCATCTAAGCAGTTCTTTACTGAAGACAGTTCTTGCCTCAGCAACTCTCTTAACACTAGGGAAATAAGAAATAAATGACCTCAGGAAACTAAAATTTTACTACACAGATTTCAAAGCAAGAGAGACAATGACTGAAAAGAGTGAAATTATTTGAAGAAAGACTTTCCTTTCCACTAGTCCTCTTTAAAAAAAAAAAATCCAGAGTAAGTGAATTAAGTGAAGGAGAAATACATTTTAGTAATTACAGTTTACACAGCAATAAGATAGCTAATGGAACAGCTCCTTCGTCATAATGCCATTAAACAGGTTTTATGTGAAAACACAAAAGGAACAATTTAAAGAGTTTACTCTTTATTTTTAAATGATGCAGTATTATAAAACAAACCAGTTAGATACTATGAATGACTACCTGAAAAAAAAATCACAGGGAAACATAATTAGCATTTGACTGTTTTTAATATGCACTTAAATTCATATGATCCTCACAATAAAATATTATTACATTCATTTATACCTGGGAAACTAAGGCATAGAAAACGTGAGGATTTTGGCAACAGTCATATCACTGATAGATACAAAGGCTGGTACTAGTGCCCAAGCAGCATAAATACTGAATCCCCCCTCTTAACTACTCTGTCTTAAGAAATTCTACCTAAAAGAAATTATTATGTATAATAGTTATGTATAAAAACACAGAAGTACATACAAGCAACAATACAAACATGTTTACTGAGGTCCTATTCATAAACGCAATAACCAACGCTGACTATATTGTGGTGCTAATGATACTTTTCTGATTTTATAAGCTTCAGGCTCCACAAAACCTGGATCCAAACAACTAAAAACAACCTAAATGTCTATCAATAAAAAGCTGAGTCAGTATTGTGCAATGAAACCTGGATCCAAAGTAAATGTTTTCTCACTTTAAGTTGATTTTCACATGTTGTATGTAATCTAAGCAATATCTATTTTCAATACAACCTTAAAATACAAAAAGGAAAAAGCTGAGTCAGATAAATTACATAACCCAGGAGTATTAAAACACTGTCTGACATCAATAATGGTCCGTAGCTCTGTATGCAAACCACATTTCCTGTGTAAGTAGCTTCTGTCCTTCCCTGATAGTCCTCCAACCTCCAACATCTAAAAACCCACAAGCCTAGGGTCAGACCTGCCTGGGTCCACGAACCCTCTTCATTTGTGAACCCCCTTTGCCTAGCTGAGCTCCAAAACCACCCTCTGGAAGCCACCTTTGTCAGGTCCAACTAAACAGATGGCTCACCAGCTTTACTTGCCCTGGCTCAGACAGAACATTTGCACTGGCCCATATAAGGAAGGCCGGATTATCACAGCAGCCCCAAGCAAAGAAATAAGTCCACATGAACAGGTCACATTACAGAAACAAAAACAACATGAATGGCTAGAACAGCACGTCTCCCATCAAACCCACTAGTCCTATAGACGTGTGCTCTATTGAGAACTACCTATATGAACCCCAGGACACAGCATTTAAAAGAACAACCATAAACTTCATCAAAAACTTGAAGAAATTTAAAAATGACATAAAAAAACACTTGATTGAACTGTAAGAGGATAACAATAAACACCTAAGTGATTTCCAAGAAAATACAAATACGCATCTGAATGAAATAAGGAGGGTAAATCAGGATTTGAAAACTGAATTCAATGAAGAGATTGAAACACTGAAGAAAATGCAAGCCAAAATGAAGATAAACTGAAAAACTCAATATCCCAGTTATAAAACTCAAGGGAAAGCCTTTTTAAGTATAATGAATCAAGCAGAAGTTAAAATATCAGGACTCGAAGGCAAAGTAAAGGTTCTAAAAAGAAATAAACAAGGAAAATAAAAATATTTAAAGCACAGGATAGGATCATAAAGGAAATGTGAGACACCATCAAAGGAGGAAATCTTTGAATTATAGTCAGAAGAGGGGAAAGAATCCCAAGACAATGGCTTTAACAAGATCAGAGAAAATTTCCCAAAGCAACGACATACTGACAAACACAAGCACACAGAATGACAACTAGACAAGACCAGAAAGGAAACACCCCACAGCATGTCAGAAACACTAAATAAAGAAAATAAAGAAAAACTCTTCAAAGTTGCAAGAGAAAATAACACAAGTCACATATAAAGGAAAACCCATCAGAATAACACGTGATTTCCCAGGGGATACTCTGAGAGGCAGAAAAGCATGAAGCAGTACATTCCAGTCCTAAAAGACCAAAGTAGCTAACATCAACCACTGTACCCAGCAAATCTACAAACCAGAGTTCAAGGAGAGAAACAAACTTCTCATGATGGCAACAACCTAAAAACAATTTATTTAAGAACAAAGAAAGAAAGACTGGATTACTGAGAGCAATGTTCTGAACTGAAGAGAGAAGCACAATCAGGAGACTTTAGAAAACAAAGTTGAGCAAACCTCAACAGATACAAAAAAAAAAATGGAATAACTCCATATATCTTAATGGATCACTATGGCTTAAAATTAGAATTCAACAGCAACACTAACTCCAGAAAGCCCACAAACACATGGAAATTAAACAATGCTCACCTGAATCATCAATGTGTCAAGGAAGAAATAAAGGAAAAAAATTAAAGACTTTCTATAATTCAATGAAAATGACCACACAACATACCCAAATTTATGGGACACAATGACAGCAGTATTAAGAGGAAAGTTCATAGCACTAAATGCCTACATAAAGAAGCTGGAAAAATCCCACACTAGTGAGTTAACAGAACACCTGAAAACTCTACTACAAAAAGAAGCAAACTCACCCAGGAGGACTAGACAGCAGAAAATAATCAAATTGAAAGCTGAAATCAACAAAATAGAAACAAAGAAAACAATACAAAGAATCAATGAGACAAAGATTTGGTTATTCAAGAAGATCAACCAAATAGACAAAACTTTATCCAAATTAACCAAAAGGCAGAGAGAGAATATTCAAATTAACAAAATCAGAAATAAAAAGGGGGACACAAGAGACATGGAGAAAATCCAGAGAATCATTAGGTCATATTTAAAACCTGTACTCTACAAAATTGAAAAAATTAAAGGCAATGGACAATTGTGTGAATAAATATCATTTACCAAAATTAAATCAAGACCATGTAAGGAAATTAAATAGATCTATAACTGATAAAGAAATAGAAACAGTCATCAAAAGTCTCCCAAACAAAAAAAAAAAGCCCAGGACAAGATGATTTCAGCTTAGAATTCTACAAGATTTTCAAAGAACTAATATCAATATGCCTCAAAATGTTCCATACAATAAAAACAGAAGGAACACTGCCCAACTCTTTTTATGAAGCTACAATTACCCTGATACGCAAACCACACACGTAAGAAAGAGAATTACAGACCAATCTCACTCATGAACATTGATGCAAAAATACTCAATAAAATACTGGCAAATCAAATCTTGGCACACATCAGAAAAATCAACCACCATGATCAAGTCAGCTTCATCTCAGAGATGCAGGGATGGTTAACATATGGAAATCTGTCAACGTAATCCACCATATAAACAAACTGAAAAATAAAAACATGACATCTCATTAGGTGCCGAAAAAGCTTTTGACAAAATACAACATCCTTTCAGGATAAAAGTCTTGGAGAGAGCAAGGATACAAGGAACATACCTAAACATAATAAAGGCAATATACAGCAAGCCAACAGCCAACACCAAGCTAAATGGAGAGAAAATCAAAGTGATCCCACTGAAATAAGGAACAAGACAAGGTTATCCACTCTCTCCATATCTATTCAATATAGTTCTTGAGGTTCTAGCTAGAGCAATAAGACAACAACAGCAGATCTTATATGGGAGTCACCTCTGCGTGTTGCTTGTATTGGTTAATGAATAAAGAAACTGCCTTGGCTTGATAGGACACAACTTAGGTAGGCAGAGAAGAAAGAACTGAATTCTGGGAGAAAGAAAGCAGAGTCAGGGAACGCCATGGATCCGTAGCCAGAGTTAGACATGCTGAAACTTTTCGGGTAGGCTACAACCTCATGGTGATATACAGATCGATAGAAATGGGTTAGATCAAGATGTGAGAGTTAGCCAGTAAGAAGCTATGGATAATGGGCCAAACAGTATTTTAATTAATACAGTTTCTGTGTGGTTGTTTCATGGCTAAGCTATCTGGGTGGCCGGGACAAACAAGTGGCTCTCCTTCCAACGTGATGGACTAAATCCACTTAAAAATCTGACAGCATAATTTTAAACAAGAGAGGTTTTCCTGACTCAATCATAGCAAAAGAAAAAAAGCCACACAGTTTTAAAATGCCAGCTTTCTGGGCTATGCTGCTAGCACGACCTCTGTCTCTTGTGGGAGACAGAGTATTTGGATGGGGTTTGTGAGTAAAGTGCTACAGCTTGCTTGATGGCAACGTGAACTCACTGTGTGCCTGGAAGTGTGGCAATGCATGCAGCTCAGAGGCACTAGCAGCTCAGAGGCACAAGCGGCTCCACCATGCTGAACTGTGCAGAGCAGGGCATGACCTACCATATTTATCAAAATAATAGCACAGTGTAAGTTTTAGACTGGGCTGGCAAACAGGGCTTACTGTGTTACCCTTAATAAGGGTGCAATTTAAGTTTTTAAGAACTGCTTAGCATTTTAAGAAGTGCTCCTGGACAATAAAGAATTGCAGATACACAGTAGGACAGATTCAGACATAAAAGACTTCTAAATGGGTCATAGTGTAGGATAAATGTACATAGGCTTCGAAAAGAGAAGAAAAAGAGCATAGAGAGTCATAAAATAAAGTTAATGCTTAAAAAAAGGGTAAAGTCTTTAAAGAGACAGAGTAGATAGTCATAGATTAAAAGGAGTAAAGAAAAATAAGCCACATAAAAATGAAAAATTCACAGAGAGTCTGGATTCTGTATATTATTGTGTTTTTTTTTTAATTTTTTGACTGTGAAGGAGCAGAAGACATGCAGCTAAACCAGCATGTATATTATAAAGGTATTTTGACTTCAGAATTTGGGTCTAAGGATAAGTTGCTTTGGAAAAGAGGTCTTCTTTTGATTGCACAGAAGATGAGAACCTGTGGATTGCTTCTAGACAAATATGGTTTGATAGACCACGACCCCTGAAAGGTTACCGAGAACACTATCAAAAAATTACTTCACCCAACTGGTGACTGAGATAAACCTAGCGCACAGGATATACCATGAAAGACCGATCAACAGTGCTCCCAAACAGCAGGAAGCAGTATGGACAAAACTACGCCCATATTCCCAAATATTGCTTATAAATGTTCTTTTACATTTAAAGGGGGATATGATATAGATATGAATAATTTGCACTGGTATGGATCTTGGTTTACTGATACAACTTTAAAGTCAATTTTGTTATATGTATATTTCTACTCTTGATTAAGGTATTGTGTTTGTGTGGTTCATTTTAAAATGTAATGTATTGTAGTAATGAGAAGGGGGCTGTGTTTCCAGCACCTGAGAAGAGCACAGGCCCTTGAGGAGCAGGCTGTGTCCCGCCGCCTACCCAGCTCCCAGCCGCCAGTTAGCTTATACCCGAAATAACCCCACAAAAATTACATTAATTAAATTACTGCCTGGCCCATAAGCTCTAGCCTCTTCTTGGCTAAGTCTTACATCTGATTCAGCCCATTTTTAATAGTCTATGTGTCACCACAAGGTAGTGGTCTTATCGGGAATCATTCAGCATGTCTGACTCTGGTGGCTTCATAGCGGCTCTCCCTGAGCCTTCCCTATCCCAGAATTCCATTCTGTCTACTCCGACCACCTAAGGGCTGCCCTGTAAAAAAGGCCAAGGCAGTTTCTTTATTAACCAATGAAAGGCACCCAAATATAGAAGAACCCTCCTACACCATTTCCCCTTTTTCTATTTAAACAAAAATAGAAAGGCTTTCATTTAACATAGTAAAGTTACATATAACAAAACAGTTATCAAGTAAGAATTAGTTAATTTAAAGAAAATACAATAAAATACATAATCCAGACATTCTGTGAATTTCCCATGTTTACACGGCTTATTTTTTTCTTTTAATCTATAACTATCTGTAGTCTGACTCTTTAAAGACTTTACCTTTTTTTAAGGCATTAACTTTATTTTATGACTCTATATTTTTCTTTTTCTCTTCCAAGCCTACATACATTTATTTAACCCATTTAGAGGTCTTTTATGTCTGAATCTGTCCTATTGTGAATCTGTAATTCTTTATTGTACAGGAACAGTTTTGCTTTGTGCTTGGAAATGTTAAGCTCTTAAGAATCTATAAGCTGTGACAATTTCAGATCAAATACAGGTATTGCCTGCTTGTTCCGCCACACCAATGTATAATTAAGAAATATAGCTTAATAGTCATCATAATAGTCAAGCTCGTAGTCAGGTTAGACAGATTTTCTAGACATATAGAGATAAATTTCAGTTAGTTAGGTACTCTTCAAATCTTTCGGAGACCTTCAGAATAAGGCATTTAAAATGTTTAAGAATTTAGGACTTTGCATGACAGTGAGACACATCTGCTCCTGGCAGCACCAATTACTTCAAGAGGAAGATGGGCATCGAAGAGGCTCCATAGCCATTTGGGCAAGAAACTGCTCTTGCCTGGACTGCTTCACTGGACATGCAGTACCCACAGAGAGATGACTGTTGAGCTTACCTAAAGGTGAGATGGTCCTTTGGGGCTCCTGCTTCATGAAAGAGTCTGAGAGACATTCTGCAGGACACAGAAAAAAGTGACTGAACTGTCTTTAAAATTTCCTGCTCCATGAAAAAGTCTGCTGGATACTTTGGGCATGTGGGCTGAAGATTGAATGCTCCAATGGTACAGAAGAACTTTGGGTGACTGTCCAGGCAGTGAGATCTGTCAATTCTAGAGTTTTAGAAGTTGCTTACAATGTACTTCCTGTTTACTTAGGTAATATTATATCCTTCTGGAGTCTTTGATGGAGTTGAATAATTTATAGTTATAGTTATAGTTTTCCTTATTTATGATAAAAGATAAAGTAAATAAAAATATTGTAACTGTAACTCTTGCTTGATACCTGTTATATGTAATTTTACTATGTTAAACTTAAAACCTTCCTTTTTTATTTAAACAGAAAAGGGGAGGTGATGTGGAAGCCCCCTCTGTGTGTTGCTTGTATTGGTTAATGAATAAAGAAGAAACTGCCTTGGCTTGATAGGGCAGAACTTAGGTAGGCAGAGAAGACAGAAATGGATTATGGGAAGAAGAAAGCAGAGTCAGGGGGACACCATGGATCCGTGGCCAAAGGCAGACGTGCTGAAACTTTTCAGGGAGGGCATGACCTCGTGATAATATACAGATTGATAGAAATGGGTTAAATCAAGATGTAAAAGTTAGTCAATAAAAGGCTAGAGATAATGTGCAAAGCAGTGTTTTAAT
>JAQHUG010000151.1:2346276-2363259 GCA_028555095.1 Dicrostonyx torquatus
AAAAAAAAAAAAGTCTAAGTCACAAGTAAGCAAAACCCCAGTAATGTCAAGTTGAGAAGAGTGATTTCAGGACACAAAGGGGCCAAAAAAAAAAAAAAAACCTCACAGATTAGCAGAACGCATGGTCGCCTAGAGAAAGAACACACACAAAACATTATAAAAGAGAGCTGGACACAGAGAGAAAACTCTGGAGACTTACACAGACTCTTCCTCAATAACAGAGGTGAGTATTGGACAGTTTGAATGTGTGAGAAAACCACTAAGACCTAAAAAGCAACCACCCAAAAAAAAGATCGCAAGAAACCAGTTGAGAACTTACAGGGCCACAACTCAGGATAGTGTCCCAAAGTCAGAATTTACGTTTTTATAATAAATAGACATGCTTTCGTATTAAGAATGATCTTGCTATGTACAGAAGATAAAGTGATCAGAAATCAAATCCATCACAGCTGGACCTAACAAATGCAGAAACAAGAAACCAGAGGATCACACTGTCTGCAAGTGGTTCCGCTGCATCCCAAAGCAAAGCTCAAAAATATGTAGGGACGACAAACACATCTAACAAGATAAAAAGTACTGGCCGTGATACCTGGAAGCAATTCAAGGATTATTAGACAGACAATACAGGAAAGTGCCACTAAAATGAGGAGAAAAGCTAAGCCGGAGGCTAGGGGTGTATACACAGTGCAAAGGCAGCAGCCTGCCTAGCATACACAAAGCCCTGGGTCTGAACCCAGGCATTGCATGGGGGAGGGGAGAACAGGAACGACACAAAAGCAGCCCACATGATAGAACAGCAGGATAACCAGACAGCTACCATGACTACATCCTGTACATCAAGGAAACTAGAAGAAACAAACACACTGAGTAGAAACATGGAGACACAATAAAGATTGACTGGAAAAGATACTTATGATTAACTCATTATTAACATGGGACCTACACATAATCATCAGAGAATTCAGAGCCATGATGAGAAATCCTATTTTTCTTTTTAATTCACTCTGAGTGTAATTCTGTAAGTGGTGAGTGACAGACATTTGCTTTCATTCTTAAGCTATGCAGTTTTTTCCATAACTTTGAGACTGGCCTTTTCCTACTGTGTATTCTTAGTGTCTTGGTTGAGAGTCACTGGGTCATGAACCATTTCTTTATCTTTTTTGTTCTTGCTAAAACTACCTCTTGTTTTCATCTCATGATTGTATGTTGGTCACCTAATTGGAGAAACTGTAGAGATCAAACATAACTTATTAGCTTCCCAAGTACTGTCTACTACAGACTTCAAAAAGTTGGAAAAAAGGTCTTAGAACTTTGAATGTTTTCATCAAAAAGAAATACATGATTGGAGAAACATTAAATATTAATGTTATTAAAATAACATAATATTAAAATATTTTTAAGAATATTTTTATTAATTCCTTGAGAATGTCATACCATGTACTGTGATCATATTTACCCCCAAATCTTCTCAATGACCATCTCAGATGTCACCTCCCCACCCACCCAACTTATTTTTTTTTAACCAAAGTCCAGTTTGTGTTGCCCACCTACCCTAAGGAGTGGGACCTGCCTACAATGTAATCTACTACCTACCAGAGATCATACAATTTAAGAAAAGTGGCTAGTTCAATCTATTTAAATATTATTAAACATTACACAATGTATAAAAGGTCTCAAAACATTACTTAGTACTACATGAATATTCATCCACTAAAAATAAATTTAAGGCTGGGCATGATGGTTTACACCTTTAATCCCAGAAGTTGGAAGGCAGAAACAAGTATATCTCTTGTGAGTTTAAGGCCAGCCTGGTCTACACAGTGAGTTTCAGGACAGCCAGGGCTATGCAGAGAAACCCTGCCTCAAAAAAAACCAAAAATTAATTTTAATTTGATAGAAAAAAATCAATTAAAGGGGGTAAATAAATTAAAGGAAGATGGAACAAAGAGAAAGTGAATGTTAAAATAGTAAACTGCACTATATTTAATAATATCAAATAATCACATTAAAGTATATTGTAAACTGAAAGGATATTAAAGTGAGCACATAAACATTTACAGGAGACAGGAACTGGGGAGACCCCTCAGTGAGTATATGTGGTGGCTGTGCAAGCCTGAAAATCTGATTCAAATCCCTACACCCACATAAAAAAAACAGACATGAACACATGTGCCTATAATCCCAGTGTTTTAAGGCAGCAGTAGGTGGATCCCAGGAGTTTGCTGCCCAGACAGTCTAGCACCAGGCTAGGCCCTAGCCTAAACAAGTCCCTAACTCAAGAGACTTGTTTCCACTTTGGTGGAAAGCCACAGAAGACAACCAATGTCCTCCTCCAGTCTCCAAACGCAGTGCTCAGGTGTGTGCATTTGCACACACACGTATCTCCACATACATGCAAGCATCATATTAGTAACATTTAGAGGAAGCAGATAAAACAGCATTAAGAGAAACTTTAGAACACAAGTTGACAGGGGTATGTTTGCTCTATAGTATGATCCATTTGTTCTGAGGACAACTATGTTGCTATACAGAACAAGTAAAAATCACTCTTACCTTGGACACATTACTGACATAATTCACCTGCACAGTACTTTCTTTATCAACTTGATTACAAAGATTCTGTAAAGTATACGCATATTCCTTATCGCTTTTTATTCTCAGGGCCATAAATTTCTTCACTGTTTCCAGCAACCGTAATTCCCAGTCTTGCAACTTTAACACAGCTTCCTGTGAGTTCCTCAGGTCACTCCCAAATCCCATTTTGTAAGGTACTGCTTGTCCTCTATACCGCACAAGTGGGCCTGCTAGTCAGCACATATCTGTGGGCATAAACATAAGAGGTCTCAATTAGAAGGAAATTAGTCCGCAAAGCAAAAGCATGGTCTATTGTTTTAATTTAAGAGATTTTAAAAATGACAATTAGATGTCTTCTCCCAAGGATGAGGAAGAAATCGAGGATGTGCACTATATTGCTGTTGTACTGAAGGTTCCAGGTATTGCAATGACATCACAAAATAAATGATAACTAGGAAAGGGGCTGAAGAGATGATACAGCCCTTAGAGTGTACCCTGTTCTTCCAGAGGACCCAGGTCCAGTTCTCAGCATCAGCTCTCATAACAGTCTATACTATAACTCAAGGGACCTGACCTCCGACTCGTCAGGTACCTGCACTCACACACATACACCCACACATAGGGACACACATATGCACAAAACGAAAATTTAAAATAATGAAATAGACAAGGAAGAAGTGAAGTGGTTTCTACTTTCAGATGGCACCACTTCACACACAGAGAGTCTGGTAACGTTACCAAGTAGGACTGATGGAGAGGATGCCAATGTCTCCTCCCCAGCCGATGACCTATTCAGGAGGTGGTGGAAACTCTAGAGGGGAGCCTCAGTAGGCAGGTAGGGCACTGGAAGGCAACCCTTACTGATTTTTCCTGATTCTGTTCTTTCTCTCCAATTCCCGGTTTCCAAGGTAAGCAGCTTCTACATACACGCCTGCCACCATGGTATACTCCATACCAAAAGCTCAGAAACAATCAAGGACCATGGATGGAAATCCATGAAACCGAGTAAACCCACTTCACTTACATGGCTTTTCTCACACGTTTGATCACACAACATGGCACTCATTAACATACCCCATGCAAGGCCACAGCTGAAAAGTCAATCTAATGTCCACATATGAGCAACAATCAACCAGAAAATTAAATTAAAAATAAATTCCAATGCTGGGCAGTGGTAGCACATGCCTCTAATCCCAGCACTTGGGAGGCAGAGGCAGGTGGATCTCTGTGAGTTCGAGGCCAGCCTGGTCTACAGTGCAAGTTCCAGGACAGCCAGAGCAACACAGAGAAACCCTGTCTCAAAATAACAGAGGGGGGGGGAAAAATCAATCCCATTTACAAAAATATCAAAAAAAAAGAATAAAACACTTGTAAACAAATCTTTTTTACTGAAAATTTATGTTCTTCAAAATAAAAAGCTATAATTATAAATGAGCTCCCGAAAGTTTCAAAGGTGAAAGAATTAAAGTGTTAACAAAGCAAGAGACTCCAGTTTGATCTATACATTTGACATAAGCTATATTGAAAACATATTGTAGGTGAAAAGAAATTAAGATATAAAAGACCACATATTGTATAATTCTATTTACATGGCATGTGCAAAATAGGCCAATTAGAGGTATAAAATAAATTTGGGGCTGTCTAGGGCTAGTGAATGTGGAGAGAAATGGAGGTACAGATTTCTTTCTGTGTGATGAAAGTGCTCTAAACTCGACGGTAATGGCAGCACAGCTCTGGGAGCCAGCTGTAAACAACTCAGCTGCACACTTCCACCAGGTGAATTCTTCAGTATGTGAGGGCTATGTTTTAGGTATGCTTGATGCATCTCAAGGCCTAATGTGTTGGGATTTAATCGCCAAGGAGAGGTAATAAAAGGTGGAAAGTTAATCCCACTGTGGTACTTAGCAGGAGGGCCTCTGGGAGATGATCAGGATGAAGTTATTAGCATAGAGCCCAATGACTGAATCCTGATAGCAACAGCTATACAAGATGGAGAGAACCCAGAAATTACTCTCTGCCTGCCTCTCTCTCCTGTCTCCTCACTCCTCTTTCTCTCTCCTCCCCCTCTCTCTCACACATACCCTTACTCCTTGAAATGGTCTGAACCATCTTGGGTTTCTGGGAGTAAGGTCACCCCAGATGTGACTCGCTGACCTTGCACCTCCACACCCTAAGCCCAAACGAACCCAACTTATTTATAAAGTTATTCTGTCCATATTACAATGTGATTGGTGATAGAAAATGGACTAGAACTCAAACAGTAACTCAAAACAGTTATTTAAAACTCACTAAGACATAACCTAAGATCAGGTATACACCAGCTATCATAAACTTCCCTAAGATATTCTCCTTGTTTATTGTAAACCCTAAAAACTATTGTAAAATTTATTTTGCCCTCCAGTTCGTCTCTCCAGCAGTGACTCTTTCAAACAGGCAGAAGGAATGTGAACCATGCCTTCCCTTTCCAGTTCTGGATCGTCAGCTGTTTCACTGCTATGGTAGTGGCTCTTGGTTCACTTGTGTGGTGCTGGAAATTGAACCGCAGGCCTCGCACATGCTAGGCAAGTGCTCTCTACCACTGAGCTACAGTCCCAACCACAGATTCTGTTTCCAGTTAAAGACACTGACACCATCTGAACTACACAGATACAAAGAGAGGTTTCTCTCTCTAACTTCAGTTGCTTCATCAAAAGACATGTCAAAAATTATTGCCCTCCAAGTAGACAATAACTCACAATTGTTATTGTTCCCCAACTGAAAAATGTTCAATTGTATTAACTATAAAGTAATTAGGAAAAATATTTATGAATTATAAGAAACTCCTTGCTAAAATTTCCAATGCAGCGATCAAGACTGAGTGGTCCTTAGCTGAGACGTAACTACAGAGGGATAAACTTATTCACCTGAGTGTCAAACAGGATGATTTCAGGCTTCTAGCCCCAGACATCAGGTTTAAAACAATGGCTTTGGGCCTGGGTTTGGCTCAGTGGTAGAGCATTTTCCAGTATGCAAAGTCCATGGCTCAATCCCCAGGGCCACAGTAAAAAATTCAATCATTTGTGGGGTGTAAAAACTGACAAGGATTTTTTTGTTGTTGCTGTTGCTATTTTTAACTGTAGCTGGTGAAAACATACTCCTCACCCCGTGTTCAGCCAAAGGATAAAGACATTTTTGAAGGAAGAAATGTTGAGAATATTTTAATTTCTAAAAAAATACACTAATCTTAAAATTGTGAATACATCTAAATACATCTTGATAAGCATTTTATTTCTGCTACCAGAAGCTTCAAAAAATTATGTAGAGCTCAGAAAAAAATGAAACAGAATCTGGCATAATCTGGGAAATGTTCCTGCCTATGTTAAGAGCTTATTTATGCTTATTAATATTCTATGTGTGTGTGTATATATATATACATATATATACACACACCTCTCTTTAGGAAAAAAATGGAATAAAAATATTTTTAAAATAAGTCAAGTCCATAATAAACTATCTAATTGTTGGACTGTATGACATAGCAAATGCTTAAGGAAATAACTAACAGACCAAGAAACTACATATAACTACCCTATTAATGACAAATCAGATACATATGTGTGTGTGTGTGTGCGCGCGCGCGTGCGTGCGTGTGTCTGTCTGTCTGTCTGTACTGATACCAAACTACAGTACCTAAAATAGTGCGATTAAGTAGAGTGCAAACCAGCCCATGGTTCACCTTTTCTACCAGGAATGGCCAAGTCAAACAGAAGGAATCAGCTAGAGAGACCCTGTCATAGCTAGCAATCCATTCAGGAATGTGATCGTACATGCTTATGAAAACTTCTCTTACATTCTGAGAGTGGAACTTTTGCTGGGCTCACAGCCAAGGTCATATATTCACTAAGATCACATAGACTTAGCCTGATGTCCTACTGTGTGCTCAGCCTGTTTGTTAAACCTGCTCTATGAGAATAATGTAACCTCACTAGGTTCGATTTCCTATGCAATCTACTTTTACAACCTAAACTAATGCGTAGCTATAATCTTAAATTATGTATTCTTCCATGCACCTGACCAAGATTAATGCATATGTGTATGTATGTGTATGAGGGTTATTTTGTAAAAAAAATTATTATTAAGTTTATTTTTTAAAAAAAATCTTTTCTCATTTTACATACCTATCCCAGTCCCCACTCCCTCCCCTGCTCTCACCCCACCCTTCTCCCCCATTTTACCCCCATCCACCACTCCTCAGAAAGGGTAAGGCTTCCTAGGGGGAGACAACAAAGTCTGACACTTCACTTCCAGCAAGACTAAAGCCTTCCCACCACCATATTTATGCTGAGCAAGGTATCCCTACAAAAAGAATGTGCTTCTAGATGCCAGTTCAAGCACTAGGGATAAATCCTGGTCCCACTGCCAGTGTCCCCAAAGACTGCCCAAGCCTCACAACTGTCCCCCCACATAGTGGGCCTCATTTGGTCCTATGCAGGCTCCCCTGCTACCAGTCCAGAGTCAGTGAGCTCTCACCAGCTCAGATCAATTGTTTATGTGGGAAACCCCATTAAGGTCATGACTCCTTTGCTCATATTATCTATCACTCCTCCCTCTCTTGCATTGGTCTCCAGCTCAGGCCAGAGCTTAGCTGTGGCTCTCTGCATCTGCTTCCACCAGTGGCTGGAGGAAGGGTTCTATGATGACATTTAAAGTAGTCATCAATATGATTAGAGGGGAAGGGCAGTTCAGGCACCCTCCCCACTATTGCTTAGGGTCTTAGCTGGTGTCATCCTTGTGGATACCTGAGAATTTCCCTAGTGCCAGGTTTCTTGTTAGCACCATAATGGCTCTCTCAGTCAAGATATCTCTTTCCTTGTTCTCCCTCTTTGTCCCCATCTCAACCATTCTGTTCCCGTATGTTCCCCTCCTCCTTATCCTTCTCTTCCCCACTCCCAATTTTCTCAGGAGATCTTGTCTAATTCCCCTTCCCAGGGGAAATCAATGTATGTCTCTCTTGTGGACCACAGGCTGGTTATTTTTTGTTTTACATCTAATACATACCATGTGTGTCTATCTGGGTCTGAGTTACCTGACTCAGGATGGTTTCTTCTAGTTCCATCCATTTACATGCAAATTTCAAGATGTCATTGTTTTCTACTGCTGTGTAAATGTACTACATTTTCTTTATCCATTCTTCAGTCAGGGGGCACCTGGGTTGTTTCCAGGTTCTGACTATTACAAATAATGCTGCTTTGAACATAAGTGAGCAAATGTCCTTGGTATGAGTGTGCATCTTTTGGGTATATGCGCAGGAGTAGTATAGCAGGGTCTTGAGGGAGACTGATTAAGGCAATCATTTGCTTAAAACAGCCCATAGCTGGAAACCAAACATATACAACAAATATCCACCATAAATGTTGGAAGCAGCCTATGGATAATGCTTGATAACCGTGTGCTTACAATAATGCTTGTTATCTGACTCAGTTGGGGTAACTTAATTGCTTGAAAAACTATTAATTTCTGTACAGTACCCACATTCCTTTCCCATGTGATGCTTCCTGTGCTGTTCAATAAAGATAGAACAAAGTCCTTCCTTAGGAATGGGTCCTAAACAAATGTCAAATACAAACTACAGACAGATGGAAGACACAGGGAGAAGACTAGAGAATTCAAACCTGGGTTCACTCTGGGGTCAAATGAAAATAGGGGAATGACTAAGTGATCTTTCCTTGCTATGACACCAGCACATCTGGGGCATCTGAGGGTATCTTTAATGTGTCTGACTGACACACAGGAACTTTCGTACTCTCAGGCCTGAGGGACTCCTTCCTCATTCAGAAAAACCAGAACAGGCAGGCAGGACAGGAAGGAAGGAAGGACCTAGCTTTTGCACAAAGTACAATCCAAGAACCCACATGTCTTTCCCATCCTGAAGACATCAGGAAAGTAGAATGTGGTAAGAAAATGCCAGCACACCCTTCCCCTACAACAGACATCCATGACTTGACCTAAGAAAGAAAATTCTACCTTCTCAGGCAGCACAAGTAGGAGCCACCAGGAACCCACGAGTTACTAAATAAATCAAGGAAAGAGAAATAACAGTGTAAAAAAAATTAAACCATCACTGGAATAGCGTCCCATAAAAGCAGACTAAGATCTGCTTGCTAAAAAATTAAACAAGGTAACTACTTATGAAAATAAGAGATTAAAGTGGTTCCCAAGTCTAACATAACACATAAATTATACAGGGTTCAATCAAAAAATACGCCAAGAAAACCACAATTTTAATGGGAAAAGATAAGTAATACTAGTACCAAGACATATAGGGTACCAGCATAACAAGTTGAGGATTTTTAAGCAGCTACAGTAAAAACACTTAGCAACAAAATATAAACTCTCTTGAAACAACTGTAAAAATACAAGACTTAACCAAGTTAGACAAACTGTAAGAATAATCAGATAGAATTTATAAAAGGAAGAAATGCAAATTTAAAACGTCCTCACTCTGATCCACAGTACACTGGAGATGACAGAAGCCACTATTGGTGAGTATTAGGACAGAACAGAGTCGATCCATCCAGACAACACAAAGAAAACGGGGTGGGAGGGGGGTACAGAGGCCTATGCAACACTGACAAAAAATACAACTCTTCCTTCATCAGAGAGCAAGGAGAAAGGTAATGAAACTATATTGTAGAAAATACAGCCAAACCTGCTTAAATACACATATGCACAAACACACAACCACACACACACACACACACACACACACACACACACACACGGAAGCCTGCTCACATAAACTATAAACTATATAGGACGGAAGCCAAAACTGCATGGTATTGGTGTCAGGGGCAGACAATAATGGCACAGAATACAACACCTCAAAATAGACTCGACTATGCTTAACAGACTTCTGACAGGGTTAAATGAGGAAGCACTGGCCTTCTCAACTCTAACCCAACACCTTATTAAAGAACTAAAAGCAATCATGGACTTAAGTGATTAAATATAAACATATTTTTGATAAATTTCAGATTAATAGAAAAAAATGAAAAGAAATCTTCAGGATCTAAAGAAAGAGAATCCAAAAGAAGAAAATATTCAAAAGTATACTTTTTACTCTGTGAAAGCCCAAGTAACCAGAAGAAAACACAGTTTCTGAAGGAGATAAGAGAAACTGGAGTCAGTGGCCCATCCTATAAAGAAAAAGGCTACTGAGAAAGTTAAAAACGCCTCTTAGATCCATAAAAGAAATGATGTCACCATACATACTACATCCCTTGACTGTGGAGACAGACAAGTTAAAAAACATCCACTCATACAAGAGCAGATTCCCACAAGTAGGCTGTGTGAGTGAGGAACTACTGAAGCCCAGTGTGGACATGTGGGAGGTAGAGCCTAGTGTACACATGACATCTCTCTATTGTTATTTCTCATGACTTAAAAGTAATTCATACACATATACAATATATGTGAAAATACATGTATATGCAAGCCACGACAATTGGCAAAAAACAAAGCCATGAATTTGAAGGAAAGCAGGGAAGGGATATGAGAGGGCTTAAAGGGAGAAATGCTGCAATTAAATCATAATCTCATAAATTAAAAAGCAACTGATAATTACATCAATAAAATTTTTAAATTTTCAAAATGCCCAGCCCTTACATTAGGTATGGAGGTACACCCTGATAATACTAGCATTCAAAACAGAGTTAGCAGCAGGAAAAGAAAAAAAAAAGAAAGAAAACCCCTCAAACTATGGGATGGGGAGTTCACAAAGTCATCCATATTGTTCTAGAAGTAATACAAAGAGGTATGAGAGAAAATTGCATTATCAATAATTACAGAGTGGGGTATATACAGTGTTCGTTTGAAATATAAGTTAGAAACAAGCAGGTAAATTCTCTCTTCTGTACCCACCATCTCCATCACTTAGGAAAGTGACTTGTACATAGGAGACAAGAAAAATCTATAAAATGAATTAACTGGCTGAAGCTACACAGCACTGCACTAGCATCTCCAGTGCCCAGAAATCTATACTTTTTATTACTTACTTTTCTCAACATTGCAAACAAACGCCTGACAAAAGCGATTTAAGGCAGTAAGTTTATTTTGGCTGCAGTTCAGAAGAATGCAGTCCATCTTGGTGGGAAAGGCAAAGCAGCAAGAGCAGCTCCATATGTGGTGCCGACCAGGAAGCAGAGAAACAGGAATGCCAGTGCTCAGATGGCTCCTTCCCTGCTCATTTTTACTCAGCTCAGGACCTCCTCCCATGCAGTAGCGTTCTTCACATTCACCATAGGTCTTCCTTAACTTAAACCTCACTGGGAACTCCCTCAAAGACATACCCAGAGCTGACTCTCCTGGGTGAGTCAAATCAGTAAGATTACAATGAAGACTAACCATCACACAGTAATAACTGGCATTAATCTTAGTAGCATTTATAATGTTAGGTATTAGGTATTAATTTATAACCATACCCCACAGGTTAAAAAGTCCTTTTGCCTGGTAATCAATACAATTTCCATCTTCCATAACAGTCACACAATTTTAAAACTTACTTATGGTGCTAGCTAGCTTTAATTGTCAATTTGACAAAGCCAAAGTCACATAAAAGGGGGTCTCACTGAGGAATTGCCTGGGTCAGATTTGCTTATAAACAGCGTATCTGTGGGTTGTCAACTGATGTGGGAGGGCCCAGCCACTGTGGGAGCACCACACCCTGGGCAGGTATAAGAAAGCTAGCTAAGCATGAGCCTGCAAGCCAGCAAGGTTTCCCCGTGGTTTCTGCTTGAGTTCCTGCGCTGACTTCCCTCTATGACGGACCTGTAAGCCTATAAGTTATAATAAATCTTTTTCCTCCTACAAGTTCTTCTGGTCATGGTGTTTATCACAGCAACAGGAGGAAACCAGAACATCTGGGTTCCTAAAATCTCCCCTGATCTGTCACGCCTCTGTGGCCTTGGAGATGTCGTTCCCACAATCTAAATGTCTTTCTATTCACATCTACCTGGAAAGTCTTCAGCAACCAAATCCGAAAGCTGTATTCTCTGGGACGTCTGCCCGGCCAACACTGAGCAGCCGTCTTTAGGACAGGAACTGGGCGCGGCTATCTTTAGCTGAGCGCACACTACAGCACGCTTTAACTCCTTATCCAGTCTATGTCTTCCATTACACTGTGTACTATCTCAAAAAGAAATCAGATGTTTCATTTTTATACCATGGGGCTTAGGTTATTACAGAGAACAGAAATCTCTATAATTTAGGAGCTGTGAATCCTAGCTCAGAAATTAAGAGCATGCCCACACACAGAGAGGATCTAAGTTTGATCCCTCCCATCCTTACAATCACATGGAACTCCAGCTCTGCCCTCCATGACACCTACACTTAAATTCTCATACACATATACACATAATTTAAACTCTCCTTAAAGAAAAATATTTATATAATTAGTGGATATCAATTATAAACCAGGCAGTGACAGGACATTATACAAAAGTACATGTATGTTGTTATCAAACTAATTTTAAAAAAAAAAAACTCAGGTCTCTTGTAGCCCAGACTGCCCTTAACCTTGCTATATACCTGAGAATGACGTTGGCCATCTATCTGATCCCCCGCCTCTATTTGCAGAGCTGTTATCACATGCATGTGGTATGCTCAGCTACGTGGTGCTGGGGATTAAACCCAGGGCTTCACACACACCAGGTAAGTATGCTACCAACTAGGCTACATCCTCACCCCAACGTTATCTCTTTGTAAGAAACAAGCTTATAAAAAGTTAAACTAACATAAACCTTACTAAACTGCTGGCTATTTGGATTTATTTAACCTATCTTATTTATTGGTCTTCAACTTGAGACTGCATTTTGCCACAAACAATGACTGAATTAAAACTTTTAAAGAATCATAAAAATGCTGTTTTCTAAAACTAGAAGTTTAATTTTCATAGAATATATCCACATATATAGATTTCATAAACAGAATGAAAGTTACTAAACAGCAAAGTGTAAAACAGTTTCTTTGCAGGATGACAAAATTCCTATGGTATTATCTTATGATATACACAAGTATCTGTCCTAAAATGCATCCTGTTTCTCAATTTTTGGCTCTATAACATTTACATTCCGCAAATGCCAAGATAGAAATAGTGTTTCTTCTGGGCATTATGAGATATACTGTAGTAATCCTAGCACTTGGAAGTTTAAGGTAGAGAATAAGAAGTTCAAGGTTATCCTCAATTTCATAGCAAGTTTGAGACAGCCTGAGGTACATATGATACCATCGCAAAAGAAGAAACTGAAGGAGGGGGAAAGAGGAGGAGGAATTAAGAAAGAATGAAAAGAATGAATGGATACTGTGATTTTATTTATTTATTCGTGTGCTTATATATTTGAGACAGGATCTTACTATGTAGTTCTGGCTGTCCTGGAACCCACTATGTAGACCAGGCTGGCCTCAAACTCACAGATATCCTATCTCTGAGTCCCAAGAGTTGGGGTTAAAGGTGTGTACAGGTGAATATTCCTGGTGAATATTGGATTTTTAATAGCATAAAAAAGTTTAACCTATACTGAGTGTTCTCTTTCAAATTGGGGAAACACAAATCTTTTATTGTTTTTTTTAAAAAAAAGAGTGTTTTCCCTTTATCTAAGATTGTTAAAGAGATCTAATTAAGTATACCACTGGAGGTTGCAAATAAGTTAATGAAATTAGGTAATAAAAGTATGGGCAGGTGAGACAGCTCAGCACAAGGGAACTTGCTGTTCAAGCCTGATGAGCTGAGTTCAGATCCCAAAACCCACGGAAAAGCTGGGCATGGGAGCACAACCATCTGTATTTCCTACGGGACATGGGAAGATGACTCTCCAGCAACTCAAAGGACAGTGAGTCTGACACAGGCAGCAGTAACAACTTAGAAGATGAGAACTGACACCTGGAGTCCTGGTAAGAGTTATCCAAATCACTTTACAACGCACACTGACAGCATCATCAGAACGTCTGTACAGGGATGACATGAAATAGCTAGATGGATAAAACAAAAAAAAGAATGATCTCAATGTTTCTCAGCTTTTCTGTGCTTCTAGCAGTGAGACTGGGACAAAGCCATGGTTACAAACTCAAACTCAGCTCTGCATGAACAAAGTGAAGTCCCCTTCCCAATAGACAGAATCATAACTGTTGTGGAACAGTCCTTTACACGATATGTCACTGTGATTGGTTTAATACAAAGCTGAATGCCCAATAGCTAGGCAGGATTTTCGGGACAGAGAGAACACTTAAGAAAACAGTCTCCAGTCAGACACAGAGGAAGCATAACATGTAGGAGATGAAGTAACAAGCCATGAGCCACGTGGCAGTACGTAAATTAATAGAAGTGGGTTAAGTTATAAGAGCTAGTTAGGAACAAGCCTAAGCTAACAGCCTAATTTCATAATTAAGATTCGTGTGCTTATTTGGAAGCTGACTGGTGGGACAAAGAAAGACTGGCTTCACATAACCACAAAGACAGTGCCATTTACTGCCAATTACTAGGTCACGTCATGGACAAAATACTGTGCCTTAAATTTCTGCTAAGCTTTCTATTTGAAAATGATGTTTCCAGCTCAATTTAAAGACAAAGTTAAATTCAAGTGAAACAGCTTTAGTGGATGACAATCTCCCCTGAGAAGGCTAACCAAATGGAGAATGTGTTTGTTCTTCATTTGACTATTATATCATTGTGTCAAGAAATCCACACGAAGTAGCAACACCTGTAATTGAAGAGAGCAGAAATTTTTAAAGGAATTGATAAAGTCAATAGGCATTTACTGTGTAACTACAAGAAATAATTACTAGAAACATAAAGGTACATAAAACCTGGAATACAGCCTTCAAACAATTTACAGTGAAGGAAAACAAGGTCACAACAATGACAATCCAACTGAGATTCAAAAATCACTCAACAAGCCTACACTGAGCACCTATTTGTCACATTTCTTAGTGACAAAAGCACTGAGATAAATAAGGTTACAGAAACACAGAGACAAATGGATGACAAATAATTCAATGTTGTGCACACAAACACAGGCTTTAATAAACAAAGATAATAATAAAGATCAGGGAGTAAAACAGCCCCGCTGGCCAGCCTTACTACCAGGCAGTAGTAACACACAGGTTTAACCCTAGTAGACACACTAGCTGCCATAGAAACGGATGATGCACGCCTTTAATCCCAGCCCTAGAGAGGAATATAAAATGGGAGGAGACAGCTCACAGTCTCAGTCTCATTCTGAGATTCCTGGAGGCAGGATCGCCATTTCAGACTGAGGCCGAAGGAAGAGTCAGTAGCTTGCTGTTTTGCTTTTGGGGTCTTCAGGTTGAACTCAAATTTCTCTAAGGTGTGTGTGACTGAATATAAAAATATGTGCTATGAATAGACAGAGTAAAAACCAACACAGTTAAGTACAAGGCACAAAAATCTTATGGAAAAAATGGATCTGGAGGCACAGATCAGTGGAAGAGCACATGGGCGAGGTCCTGAGTCCAGTCCCTGGAGAGAGGGAGGAAGGGAAGGAGAAAGGAAGAAATGTGGGTAGAAAAGACAGAGGAAGGAAGTCTTTTCACTAACCTATCCGGGGATGCTAACAGGAGCAGTACAGAAGTAGAGTCTCTTTATCTCTTTCCGTAGGAAGTGGCTTTGGAAAAGGAAGTGCTAGGTTCAACCCTAACATCCACCAATGGTATAAAATGTACTTTATCCTCTTGAGAGCTCAATTTTCTTTTCTTTCAGATGGAGATGGCATGTACATATTATGCAGAGCTTTGTGGGGGTTAAATAAGATGAATAATGCACCTGGTAATTAAGGTACTTATTAAAAAGTAGCTGTTACTAAAAACCGTGAGAGGGCACAAAGAGAAAGATGGAAGAGTAAATGGAGGAGATCTACTTTTAAGTACAAGTTCTAATTCAATCAAAGGCACAATCAGGAAGACAGGAAAGATACTTAAGCATAAACGTCAACAGCAAAAGAAAAGGTTTAAAAGATTAAGTATGGCACAGGGCTACTATGCTATAAATTCTAGATATATAGCTATCGAGATACCCTTTAATCTTTTACCCTAACTTGATCAATTATTATGAAAGAGTGCAGTTTTCAAAATAAGGTCAAACAAATTTCTACTTTTCAAGAGATTAATTTTATCAGAGAAGACTCAGAATAGCTTCCAAAGTCCCTCTTTGTACTTGGAACAGGCTCAGCAGAGGCACACGCTAACAGAGTGGCACATCAGCTAGGGGTGACATTAACAGGCCATGGCAGTCCCCAGACTTCAAAGAACCAGACTCAGGACAGCCAACTTTATACTAATGTTCAGAAAAATTCCTTCCATTATTGACTTTTAGGTAAGTTAGTCTATTATCAAAAAGAAAAATCTAATCCCCAGGTCCATCCCATTTAGTCGAAGCTTTCCATTTCTACTTTAATTCATGTAAACATCTGCACAGATTTCCTGGGATTCTACTACAATTATAAACCAGTTTTCCTACAACTCCAAGGGTCTAAAGAAAAGTTACTCAGGGTGGAAGCATCATCTTCTGTGGGTAATTTATCTGCCACCATGACATACTCTAGAGTCATCTAGAGAGTCTCAGTGAGGGACTGTCTAGATTATGTTCTCCTATGGGAAGGTCTGTGAGGATTATCAGTTAGGAAGACATGCCCACTGAGGGCAGCAACAATCCCTAGGCAGGAGGTTCTGGGCTGTGGAAGCCTAGGAAAGGAAAGCTGAGGACTAGTTTGTATGCATTCATTGCTCACATTCATTGTTTGTGACTATAGATGTGACACAGCCAACTCCCTCAAGCTCCTGCCCCACTGGGCCTCCCTGATAAGATGGACTGTAATTCTAACCTAGAATAAACTAGAATTCTAACCTAAAGTAATCCCCTTTTCTCCTAAACTGCTTTTGTCATGGCATTTTATCACAGAAGCAGGAAGTGAAACTTACATCTTCTCCATCCCCATACCCATGAGCTTAAGAGAAACAGAGGGAAACTGGCTGGTTCCTTGGTGATATCTCCAAATCAAGTCCTCCTCCTACCTCAGGCAAAATTTCCTTCCCTGAGAATGAAGGGTGAGAGAGAGATAAGAGAGGGTGACAAGATAAATAGGATCGAGGATCTTATATTAATGTTTGGCACTGTCACAAAGAAACTCATTCTTTTTACAATTAATTGACACTAATTTAAATAAGTAGACTTATGGGTTGGGGCTTAATAAAAAAACGCTCTGCTGTGGATCACTGTGGCACATGCTTTAATCCCAGCACCCAGCACTTGGAAGGTACAGGCAGGCAGATCTCTCAATTCAAGCCAGTTTGGCTTACAGAGTTACACAGTAAGGCGAGAGAAGGAGGGAGGAAGGGAGGCAGGGAGGGAGGGAGGGAGGG
>JAQHUG010000151.1:2375802-2398584 GCA_028555095.1 Dicrostonyx torquatus
CTGAGTTTGGTGTCAGGCATTTGAAAATATAGGACTGATAGGCACACAGGCTGAAAAAGCAATATGGGTATTGAGATTCTGACAATCAAAAGTATTAGTTGAAAAAACTAATCTGATCACAAGTGCCATATGCAAAATGCATCAAGATAAATGACAAGCAAAAATAAATTACACATGAAATGGTAGTGACCTTCTGAAGTATAATAATCTAATATAAAGAGCACTAAAATGTTAACACAAAACTATTATAGACAGATTCAGAGGCCAAACCGAAAATCAAAGGTTTTAGCAATTTACCAAGAACAGTAAAGTAATCCTACCTTACTACTACCATTGCTGGCCATGTCTTAGCTAAAGGAACAGGTCCATGGTGAGGAATTACACATTAAGGATGAAGAAGACACTTGAGAGAATGTGCAGTGAAGTCTCACGGGAGTGACCATAGGTCTAGCCAAAAGAACTGGGCTGTAAGAAGAAAGGTAAGGAGTCAGAAGTACTCATCACAGAAGAGAGAGATAAATAAGTATATGTGAAGTGCAGTAAGAGTCTTATTAGAATCTAACTGTCACTTTTCCCTTTCGCCAAATAAGACAACCACATGGACCTAATTTGCCTGCCCACAGATTTCTTCCTTTTCTCTCCTTCCACAGTTGCCCAGATGCTTACCCCTTTCTTTGGCACACAACACATCTACCCCCAGCTCTAAAGAGCCTATTTTTGCTTTTCTCCATTTTCAAAGCATAAAACTAACTTCAAGCTGGAAGCACAGCAGAAAGAGTGAAGTACTACACTTATTTAAAAAATACTACATGAGGTGAGGTTAAATCTCAGGCAGCCCCACCCCTAGACAAAAAACTACATGCAAATAACACCTACAGAGAAAAAGAGTCTTCCTTAGTAAGAGCTCCCTAATATATTATCCAATACCAAGTGGTCAGCCCAGAAATCATGAAAATACACGCAACAGTAAACAGACCCAACAGGTTGTGTTTGTGTTCATATATTTATTCACATGCACACATCAAATATAATCAAAGAAAACAGGTCATGAATTTGAGAAGGAGTAAGGGGAGGCTAAGGAAGGGTTGGAGGGATGAAAGAGAAAGGGCAAAATGATATAACTATATTTGAACAAAAAAACTGGAGTGAAAATGTCACAGTCAGAAGAAGTAATTAGGTATGCAAAAGATGACAAAGAGTTAAGGAAGACTTTCCCAACAAAGACATATTTTCTGTCTCAATTGCTTTAGTGTGCCTGAATATATTCATTGACTTGGCAGGTTTTACCTTAATTCTTGGAAATTAAGAGGCTTCTTGGTTGTGGTCTTTCCTTTATCACTGATATCCATATACAGTGGTCCCTTTGAATTCACATTGATTAGTTCTGACACAGAGCAGGGGAGTGGGCTCCACCCATAAAAAGCCACGCTAACATGCCAGCCTACTTGAGTTCATACTGCCAGGACACATCAAGAGAGATAAAATGGGAGGCAGACAGCAGACTACAAATAAGTTTGAGAGTCAGCTAGCCTGGAGAACTCAACATAGGTTGGCAGAACAAGAGAGACCTTGCCTCAAACCAAACAATGGAAAAACCAACTCCTCAAAGTTGTCCTCTGACCTCCATAAGCACCCCACCACATGTACACATGACAACAGTTTTAAGTAAAAATAAAACAGATGTGGCACAGTATTGCATAAAAACTGCCCACATCATCCTAAATACATTAAGCCCTCTCTAGGCTATCTAATACATGTTATAGTATAAATGTTATGTATCAGTTGGTACACAATATACAGTATTTTGAAGGAATAAGGACAAGAAAAGAACAAATCTGTGCATTACAATACAAACACGTTTTTAATATGACATCTTTGAGCAATAACTGACTGAATCCACGCATACATCTATACGAATACAAGGGCTGTATTATGTGCTCTACAACCTTGTAACTTTCTTCTCTTCTGCCTCATAGAAACCTTCTGTTTCTAACCCTTGATTCCTAGTCTATAATCCTCTGTCCTTGCTTCTCATCCCCACCCCGTGTGTGTGTGTGTGTGTGTGTGTGTGTGTGTGTGTATGTGCGTATATGTGTGCATACGTGTGTGCATGTGACAAGTGTGGAAGCCAAAAGGATAACAGGATAACTTTGTGGAGTTGGTTCTCTCCTTCCACCTCCATGTGGGCCCTAGAGGGTGAACTTTCGCCATCAGGCTAGCACAACAAACACTTTTCACCCACTGAGCCATTTCTCTGGCCCCATTTTATTTATTTATTTAATCATTTATTTATTTATTTATTTATTTATTTATTTGGCCTCTTCTGTGCTCTGTCATTCCCCTTAACTTTAGTAAGACGCAATGGCATTTCATACATGTCGCCAGAAACACCTGCCTTCCTTCCAGCCAGGAAACTGACATCAGTCATATTCTCCAAGTCTTCCACTTTCCCAGTGATCTCCACATTTCCAAAGATACCTTCACTGCCTCCAAACATTTAATTTCATCTAGATTTGGCATGGTTCTCAATGCTAACATGACTGCAAAGCTAACCTCCGTAGAATTTAAAATGCCATTAAATCCCTCTTCTTCCATTAAACTGCAAATGAGGGAAGGAATTTCTATCTTGTTAATGTCCTGCACACCACAGCTGAGACACAGCAGCCGCCAAGCAAGTGTAACTGAATGAGCTCCATCATCAAGTGAACTACAGTTCTCTCTGATGAGTACACAGTGGCAGAAATGAGTTCCTCTAGATGGCAAAATGTATAACTTAAAATATTTCAATAGGAATTTTAGTCATCACTTCTTTTATATTCTTTCAGAAAAGCACACATGTTATACCATAGCAATATAGTATATATTATTAGATCAGAAGACAGCTTGCAGAAGCAGGGGCTCTTCCAGCATATGGACTCCTGGGACTGAACTCGGGACCTCAGGCCTGCTGGCAAGCACCTTTACCAGATGAGTCATTTCACTGGCTCTCATTTTTAGGTTTCTCTCCTTTTTACTTTTAGATTTTTTTTTTAATTTTTAGGTAAGGTCTCACTATGTAGTCATGGTTGACCTGGAACACAACCAGGCTGGCCTCAAACTCAGTTATCTGCCTGCCTCTGAGATCCGCCTGCCTCTGACTCCTGGGTGCTGAAACTAAAAATGAGTGCCACCAAGCCCTGTGTACATTTGTTTATGTGCATGTACACAAGTCTATGTGTATGCCACATATGTACAAGTCCCCAAGGAGGCCAGAAAGGGCATTGAATGCAGGGAAGATGAAGTCACAAGCAGTTAGGAATCACCTGACATTGGTGCTGGGAACTGAACTCAAGTTCTCAGGAAAGCAAGTGTTCCTGACCTCCAGTATTTCCATTTTTAACATTTCTATGGAATCAAATCCTGCAAGTGTATTTCATTACACTTGCATACATTGTATACATTGTGTAAGTAATTAGTTCCTTTCCAAATATATCCCCAAATCAGAGTAATCCACTCAATTTTTAATATTTAAATTTTGACTCTCTTGCTAGTGCTGTAACTGGGTTATTTAGAATTTCACATTTTCATCTTTTGCTGTGGTATGGTCATGCTCAACATACTACATGGAATAGAGAACACTATTCAACTGGATCCAGGCTCAATACCAAGCAGTCAAATGTTTTCTGAAGATAGTCAAAGCACCAATGTGGTTTCTCTTAATCTCTAGCTAAGTCTTCTCTATAATTTTTCAGTGGAAAAGCATTTTCATTAATATTGAAGTGGATTCATTTCAAAATGAGCAACAACTTTATTGATGACATGTTCAAACAGGACTTTATTATACTATAGGTTTGTTAATAAATGTTCTTTGCTTCATATGCATCATCATCCTTACCAGAACCCAGCAAGGATTCCCACGGCACAACTGGACATGAATGAGTCCTTTGGGGCACCCCTTTATCTTCCCCACTGACTGACTTCTATGATGCCACAGCTCCCCATCTCTCACACACTCAAACCAAATGGAATTCCCATTTCTCAAATGTGTTTTTCTTCACAGATGGGTATTAGGTGGAGCCAGAGCAGCACTTGGGGGAAGAATGTAGGAGAAGCAAAAGGTACAATGATATCCACAAAAGGACAATGTTGAAAGTAGAGATGGTATGTCCCTAAAGAGAAAGAGCAACTTAGAATATCTTTATTCCAGCCCTCTCTCCTGGAATGCAAATCCACTGACTATATATGCAACCACCCAGCCCTATCATACAACCAGTCAAAAAGGACAGGACGAGAAAACACTGCTGTGACATGCCTCTGGCTACTATTTTTGCTTCAAATTAACTGTAGGTAGGGCTCTGATATAGGACTTGACTAGTATATGAATCTAAACTCTAGTGGGCTTGTGCTGGGGAGATGGTTTAGTGGGTGAGAACAGCTGTCCTTCAAGCATGAGAACCTGAGTATGAATCCCCATGCCCTGTGTAAAACAGCTAGGCAGGCCGGCCCACGTCTGTAGCTCCAGCACTGTGGGGTAGAGATGAGCAGAACTGCAAAGCTCACTGCTCGACCAGCCTACACTGGACAGTTTCAGTTCAGTGGCAGACCCTGTCTCAAGGCAATAAGGCAGAGAGCGACACAGAAAGACACCCCATGTCCTGCTGTGGTGTCCACATGTGCCTCACAGGTGTACACATAGGCACACTCACATGCATGTACCACAGCGACACACCCAGGGTCTGACACACAACTATAGCCAACTAGCACTGGATGGCAGGCAAGAATGAATAAGCAATAGCATTCTCGCTTCCTACAATGATATAGAAGATAAATAACTGTTTAATTACTATTTCACTCAAATATGTGCTTACAACTATTAGCCATGTGACAAAAAAACAAAAACAAAAAACAGATCAAAAATCCTGCCTCCATGGAGATTATACTTTAAAAAGAAAAATCAAAAAAAAATTTTTTTTAAATTTTAAGGGCTAGCTGTGACAACCACTACAGAGATGAAACTCAGTTAGGAAGCCTGGGAAAGGTAGATTAATGATAACATAACAGAAGAAGATAAAGACAGGAGTTATACCGAGACCTGGAGAAAAAGCACTGCAGGCCAAGGGGGAGAGAATATAGAGTGAGTATCTGTTTAAGGTGCAGCAAGGAGGCCTGTGTGTAGAGAACGGTGGAGAGAATAAAAATCTTAGCAAAGATCCTGCAGGGAAGAGACAAGGACCACAAACTATGGCTCATCTGCAGAGCTTGTACTTCCCACTGAAGACTACATGAAGGGTCCAGCTTCTCAAATGGATGAAAGGCTACTCTGGAGAGCAACACACCAAGAGAATCTCAATAGGAGTCATGCGAAAGAAAAATGATGTTGAGCTAGGATGAAGGAAGTGGAGGCGTAAGAATTAGATTTCAGAATTTTTTTTGAATCAAGAAAGAATATGTTGAATGATTATGTAGGAGACATTTTTAAAAATGAACTAAGGATAACTTCAAAGACTGGGATTTAAGCAAAATAATGATGGTGCTGCCACTTTCAGATGGGAAGTATGGTTTCATAATATGACTTCTGTCATTTGAGTTCACAAATCACCTTGGCACTTTCCTTTGTGCACAGTGTGATGCTAACAAAAGAGCCCCCATCAGCCAAGTGGGGAAATCCTCCCAAGCTGCACAGGAAGAGCACAGACGCAGACCTCAGGCATACTCAGCCTCACGGAGAGAACGAATCCAATGCCTATGACATGAGCAAGCCCACAAGCACTGAGTGTCACAGAAATCAAGCACCAATCTGTAACTCTGTGACCAGCAGGAAGACTAGCATATAGGAATCTTTACCTGTGTATAAACTGCACACAGTGCAGAGTTCCCTAGCTCTCATTTTAAAAGGAAAGAAATAATACTTAGTAAGTCCATGACTATGACTCTATTGAATCATCAGAAGTTTGAAGGGACACCTTAAGTTTTTTAATTAAATTTACTTCCTTTTACAGAAGTAGACCCTTAATTTGCAAATGTTTCAAGAAATTAGCAAATTCCAAAAGTCTACTGGACTTAAAACTTTTGTTCAATGTTCACTTCTAACCATCCTTCTCTCTAAAACGACTGATTAAAGCAATCTCAAAGGACATAAAGCACACCTTTAGTCCCAGGACTTGGGAGGCCAAGGCAGGCCAATCTCTCTGAGATTGAGGCCAGCATGGTCTACATAGTAAGAAACCCATCTCAGAAACTTAAAACTAAATTTTAAAATAGGTCAGTGCACTCCCATTTGGGCAATGTAATTTTACAGACACTCCTTTGACTGGGCCAACATAAGGAGCATTTTAAAGTACTAAGTGCCTAGAATATAAAGACTCCTAAAACAGTTACACTGCAGAGACAATTTTCACCATAAAACTAATTTCCATGTTTCTATAACAATTGATGTCATTTATAACAAATACTGTAGTGTTTTCAGTCAAGTGCTTTTAGCTGCTGGCTAACATTTGCTGCAACTTTTAAATGTTAGATTCTTCATTATCAATTACACAAAATCAGCATAATAGCATTTTCTATTATATGATAAGAACAACCAGAAAACACGGGACAGACTTTCATTTAAGGAAAGAGGAGTTCCCTTGATCTCAACAATAAAATGGCAAGGTTTGTCTCAAGCATTTGTCACTGATAAGTCATAGACATTTCTGATGACTGTTTTCAATAATTAATGTAAATCCAAGTTTGTTCCTCTAGTGATATTACTGTCAACATCTTCATTCTGATATACCTGAGTGGGAAAGGAAGACAAAATCACAGCTGGCATCTAGAAACCACACTAGACTGTCACACATGAAAACATCTTGTACTTGGATGGGGAAAAAAACATGGCAAATCACTAACTTAAATCAAAACGTGTGCAGCAGGATGGGATAGTCACTGCTGCTCCAACTAAGGCCTAGTGGAGGGCTTACTCAGTGCACCCAACATCCACAAGCTGTCTGCTCATTTAAACTCTTTTCTTTTAAAAACTAGAATCCCATAATTAAACAGTTTAAACTTTAAACAGACTGAGGGAATGAGATCAAAAGTGGGAGTGCTAATAAGAAATTTAAGAAAATCAAATTTAGCCGGGTGGTGGTGGTGTATGCCTTTAATCCCAGGACTCGGGAAGCAGAGGCAGAGGCAGGCAGATCTCTGTGAGTTCAAGGCCAGCCTGGTCTACAAGAGCTAGTTCCAGGACAGGCTCCAAAGCTACAGAGAAACCCTGTCTCGATAAGCCTAAATAAATAAATAAAATTTACCTTCTGCCTAAATAAATAAATAAAATTTACCTTCTCTCCATGGATTTTAAGTCAATACTTTCAAATGAAAGGAATTTACAGCACACTCAACCAACAACAAATGGCATCCTAAAGCTAAAGAAAATATTTTAAGAACTGAAACTATTGATCTGATGAGAGGGGAGGGGGAATAGTCCTTAGGGAAGAGAAAGGAAGGTAAGAGGAAGGAGGGAGGTAAAAAGTCACAAAGAATCAAACTGCTAACTACTAAAAAAATAAAAAACTATAATGCACACAATTCAGTGTGTGTGTAGTTTGAATGAACTTTTTTCATCTGGGATTACAGTATCCCCTTCAACAGCCAAAGACCACCTAACAAAAGCCAAAATCCCCAATACCAGAAATAAGAATCCCTCTTTTAATTGTTGGCTAGGACTGTCAGAGAGACTCCCAAAACAGAAAGTCTATAGCTGTTGCTCTTGGTTACACCTGAGAGGTAGAAGAGGCTACCCTCTATGCACTTCAGAATCAGGATCTGGAGGCCCTGATCTGAGTACCCCCTTCCTGAGGACCAGCTTTGCTGACACCAGAAGGTGTTTGCCCACGTTCTCTGTGTTCTCCTCCCTCCTCACCTCTTTCTCTCTCTCCCTCTCTTTTTCTTTCTTCCTCTCTCCCTCTTTCTCTCCCCTTCCCCCCATCACCTTCTGAAGCTGTAAGCAAGACCCCAGTTAAATGCTTTCTTTCATAAGAGTTGCCTTGGTCATGGCATCTCTTCAGTGAAAGAGTTTGAAGAACCATCCTGCTGCTAACACCAGAACAGATGAAAAGTGATGGAAAGAGCTGAACACAAAAGCTGAGCACTTCCTAACTTCAGGCATTTTTACTTACATTGTCTCCTTTTCTCTGCATAACTACTGTATGAGGTAATTCTATCTTACTCATTTAATAGAAGAGGAAACTATGATTTGATGATATTAAGTAATTTGTCCAAGATCCCACAAAAGAGAAACTGGAGCTGAAACCCAAGTTATATGGCTTCAAAATAAACCGTTCTTCTTTTCACTACACTTTCCCAACCTGGCAGGGAACTCTGTCATTAAAATTTCCAGACTTTTAATTAATACTTACTGAGGAAAGAGATAATATCAAGCTTATAATGGATGGTAATAATATAGACTGAATATTAGTCATAGTTTTATAACTACAGATGAAGATTTGAGAAATAATTACAAGTTATGCATGATGTTACATTCTTTAAAGCTGAATAGGTAAAGCCCCTAGAATGGGAATTTTTTCTTAAAATTTATTTTCTTAGAAAGGTACTAAGTAAACTTCAGTTTACCTATATAATTTTGAATTTCAAAAACTTTTGACGACCCATAATGTGGTAGTCATACATCAGTAATTGCAAGCATTATTACCGTGCTCGTTCCGACAGAATAAGAAAAAAGCAGCTACTTTACTCTGATTTCTCTGTTTCAGCTCTAATACATCCTCTATTCTGTTTTTCCCCAGACGCGGAAGCGGCTAAGTTAGTGTAGCCAAGCCTCAAATTCAGGAACTCTCTAACACAGATGCAGATGTAGATACACTGGAAGGTATACAGCAGACTGTCATAACTCATAGTATCGTGTGGTGCACAGCAAGGTTCAGTTATTTCCAGAACATTAACTATGATAGAATTACTTATCTTCTCTGTCTTTTCTCAACTGATTTTGCAGAACTCATCTTGAATAACTAGATGAAAATGGGAATAAAAAGAGTAAGAAGGAGGGGAGGCAGGGAAAGCAGCACTCTGGTGCAAACCTAGCATGCAAGTCACCATTTCCAAGTTAGCTGAATTCACTCCTCAAGTTCAGAACTGTGCCCTTGTTCTCTTTGATGTATACACCACAATAAATATGCCCCAAAACAATCAAAATCTTATCCATATGTAAATTCTGATAAATACCTCTTAAATATTTTAGAAATTAAGTGCATACAAAGATAGGTATAAAATCTTTCTGAAATTTAACAGAACACAAATATTTAAGAAAAATTTCCCTAAGACTGAAAAGATACAATTACTATGTATATAAATTAATGCCATTTCCACTTCTGTTTGTCAGAAACTGAAGTTCTGTATTAAGATCTTCCATTAGTAACACTATGACACAACACTGAAGAGAGTTAAGTCCTGCTGAAATACTAGTAAACCTAGTAAACAAAGTTACTCGGTCTCCATTTAGTTATTTTCTTAACCTGCATTTGCGAATTGTTTTTCCATCACAAAATACATTCTTCCAAAACAACATGCCTAAGACTGATGCAATTTATTCAGTTTACATGATCAAAACACTGAATAAGCGATCATTCCTTGATTTTCACTCCGAAAGATGTACACCATGGTGCAAAACTACAATCTAGTAACATAAAGCCAAGCTTGGAACAAAACGCTGATGTCTAAGACAAGTTTGCAGGTTATCTTTCCTGTGACTACCACAATGAAATTACTAATCTTGGCCTAGATACAAAGACCTGTCTTTCCACACCTCACAAACCCACACTGAGTAGTGTTCGTGGAACTACTACTGCCTTTTTCCTGTTACTATTTAGTTTTACTATTTCCACTTATAAACAAGTACCTTACAACATTTTGATCTTCTGTTCAGTTATGTTAGCTTTTCCAATCTGATCGTTTCAGTTCCTCTGCTGTTAATATTTACTAAGGAAGAGCTATTAAGAGGTACTGCTGCCACATTAAACAAGCACACCTCACTCTAACTTTTGACAGGAGAGGAAAAAAAAACTGCGAATCTGAAGAGTTCACAGGCAAGTTAGAGCGACATGGCAACTAAGAATGAAATTCGAGTATTTCGTCCAGAAATGCCTGGACTACTTCTCCCACGCAAATGACATCCACCTTTGAAACAGAGCAGACGCTGCATTAACAGGACACTACATAGTCTCGGCTAGTGTATATTAATACTGTCAATGCAGAAAAGAAACAGATCTTCGCCAAAGGTCTTTTATGGAAGAAAACAGAAAGTGTTTCCAAGAATGCCTATGGACGCTCTTAAAACATCCCTGGGACCTTTGAACACCCTTAACTCGAGGGCTATCAGAAAAATCTTTTCTTGGCTGTAAAATAGACACTCAACCTTTTATATCCTGTGGCTCTTTCACATACCATCATAAATCCTGACGTGTGTATACAAACAGTCCTTGCATCCAACAATGCATTTTTTTCCTTTAATCCTGTTCCCATTTCACATACGGATCGCAAAATTTTTAGACATCAACCACTAAAATAGTGTTGGCCTTATCTTCAGATTTTTTTCCATCCAACTTTAATATGCAGCGACTTCAGGTTTTTCTTAAACCGCATGAAAACTGTACAAGCTGGAGTAGCATCTGCTCGAGCGATAGGGAGGCTACAGTGAATATGTGAGCTTCTTCAGAAGGAGAAATAGTTTCATTGTACTGACATCACAAGGTGGATGAAAATGAAAGGCTGCCCTAACCTTAACAAATGGAGGTTGCAACGGCATCCCCAACAATATTACAAATGTACAGAGGACCGAATCGACCATCTCGTGGAAACTGAACTCTAACCAAAACTAACCTCATGTTTCAGAGAGCTGTTCCTAAGAGGAGTCCAATGAGGACATAAGGGTACCTCCAGACACCTCAGACCCCTAAACAGCCCTTGGGGGGGGGGGGGGAAATCGCCCCTGATGACCGACTTCACACCAGGAGTCTAGATCTGGTTCAGACTCCTGAAGGGCAGCCGTGAACAAGAGGGGCAATGGAACGTGAAGCTGGAGGAGAGTCGGGATGGGTTAGTGGGTCCTGATGTGAAGGGGCTGCGGGGACACGAGGGACTGGGTGCCCCAGGACAGGACAGGGCGGCCAGGGGAGGAGCCCACAAGAGGTCTGGGCACCGTGAGCGACCGGCGATGAGTGCCAGTAGCGAGCGGGTGCGGACTCGCAGTGCCCCAGCCCCCAACCCCGCCCACGTCCCGCAGACCCGCGACCCGCGACGGGGCGGGGCCAGGCGCCCGCCACGGCCGGCACCGCCCCCTCAGCCTCCGGGTGCGGGCGGGTGGGAGGGGCGGGCCTGGCGGGTCGGGTGAGCAGCCGGACCAAAGCCCAACCCGGAATGTTCCGTCGCAGAGAGGATGGGGCGAGTGACCCCGCAGCCCCGGGCGGGGACGGAGCCGGCTGAGGGCGGAGGAAGAGCCTCCGAGCAGCCCTCGCCCGCTGGGCCAAAGCCCGGCGCCCCGCTGCGGCGGGGACGGTAGCCCCCAGTGCTAAGCTCGCCTTCCGGCCTCCTTCCCACCTCCCGGGGCGTTGCCCGGGACAACAGTGCCTACCGACGGCGGCGTGAAACGCACCTACCTAGAACCTGACAAGCAGGAGCCCCTCAGACCCGGGAGCCAGTCGCCACCCGGCGTCACGGGGGCTGCCCCAGCCAATAGGCGCTGCCGTCGCGAACCTCTACAGCCAATCCCGCTACACTCCGGTCTCCGGGCACCCTGAGTCCTCAGCCAATGAGCAAGAGCGAGGGGCGGGCGCTGCCGCTGGTCCCAACCCCCTCCCCTACTACCTCCCAGGAGGCGGGCGCGGCCCATTGGCCCGGGCCCGCGAGGGGCGGGGCTTAGCGGGTGGAAGCGGGCTGGGGTTGCGGGCGCGGAGGCGTGGGCCGCGGCCGCCGCCCTGTGGGCCGCTTCTCCGCGGGGCTGATCCTCGCGGCTCTCCCTTTTTGAGGAGCCCGCTTCTCCGAGCCCAGCTATCGGGATGAGCGCGGAGGCGGAGGGGGCCTGACAGGAAACTCGGGGAGGCTCGCGGGGCCGAAAGCCGGGAAATGGCCTGGCCGGGTGATAAGCTGGGGCAGCCGGGAAGGGTCAGCCCCGCGCTCCGGCCGGAAAGGAGGCGTGCCTAGACGTGAAGCGCCCGCGGGGTACGGGCGGGTGCGGCGTCTCCTCCCCACCCCGAGCGGGCTCGGCACCGGACTGTCCCTCTACCTTCCCGCGCTTTGCTTGCGTGTGCTGTAACGTGGATTCCTTTAAAGTGGCTTTGCATTTCTGCAGCGCGCTCAGCACTTGTTTCTTCTCACTCTGTGCTCCCGGTGTCTGCGACGCTGACGATCTGAGAGTCTTCTGGGCACATGGATGCTGTTGCCAGGTGTACCGCGGGTCCTGGGAGCGGTCCCCTCCAAAGTACTTACCTCTAGGAAAGTCTGGAAAGCGAGAACTCAGACTGATCGGCTCTTCCAATGAGGGCCGTTTTCCGAAGCGCTCTTCGGCAATTTGGTGCAAAATGAGTAATGTGGACCGAACAGATCTTACTAGGTGATCTGGAGCTCTGTGATAGGTGTTACTCGTCACTGAGCGTCACTCCCGTATTGCTGTAGCACGCTTTTTAAGGCATTGTATCTTGTACGTGAGCTCAGCCACATTGGTTGCGAGCAGCAAGTCTAACAACTTCATTTCCACTCCCACCCTTAAAATCTTTAAGTTAGGTGAGAGCCAAAGAAGAAAACTGAATACTTTTCGTTCTAAATGGCTATTAAGTCCGTTCCAGAGCTCAAGAAACCAAACATACTGTAAGGACACGCAAATATTTACGCCTTCCTGTTCAAAATGCATGAGATTCTCTCCCCTTTTTCTCAGAAAACAGTTATTAAGTACTCTTATCAGATTCATGATCCAAGGATATCTTCCTCAAGAACTAGGAAGATACAAGAGTGTGAATCCATGTTCAAGCACTTAAAACCCTGATTGAACCTCACCAAGAGTAGGGGAACCTGGGGACAACAAACAAACCTGGAAACCAGTATCTCTCAAAGTTCACAGACACCAGCAAATAGCCTCGCATCTCCCAGTTTCTGGGAACCACTAGAACTCTAAATTGCAAAACTACCTCGGGCATAAGGATTACTTTTCCTCTTAAAATACAGATGGCACCCCAACAATCCACTATAAATGTGATAAATAGTACCACGCTCTCTTATCTGATTACTAGTTATTGATCATTATGAAAATCTAATACAGTGATGGTGCACGCCTTTAATCCCAGCACTCAGGAGGCAGAGGCAGGCAGATCTGTGAGTTCGAGGCCAGCCTGGTCTAAAAAGAGGTAGTTCCAGGACAGGCTCCAAAAGCTACAGAGAAACCCTGTCTCAAAACACCAAAAAAAAAGAAAGAAAAAGAAAAGGAAAATCTAATAATGGGTTGTATCTACTTGTCTACAGAAAAGGGTGAAATTCATGTCTTAACAATCTCTTGGGTAAAGCCTTGGATATGTATCACATTCTGATTTAATTCCTATTTGACAATAAAGGTGCTTTCCTTTTCTTACATTATTTTATCAATGAACTCCAAATTTTAAAATGATGTTTTCTATGTATTTATGTAGTTCTGTAGTTAAATACATAAATAGCCTCCTAAAATGGAAGTTAATTTTCTATAAGCATGGAATACTGTATGCGTATATCAGTGTGGGTGAAATAAATAAAAATTTATGTATATATTAAATGGTTTGAGAAAACCATATAACTTTTGACACTGCTTTACCAAGCGCACCTTTTCCAAGAACCTTGGGCTTCCCATCTTTATAAAAAGATAAATGTAGATGATGTGACTGGTGAGTTACTAGTGCACGCACCTACATCCGAGAATGGAATGCACTTACCCAAAAGCAATAAAAACCTTTTTGATTCTATAATTATCTAGTCTAATCCCAGTGATACACTCAAGAAGTCTAAGTTGTCCACCCTGTGTCAGGCATCATGTTAAGAAGTGCAACTTTGCAATTTAAAAAAAAAATAGTCATCAGACATATAAACCACAGTTAAATCTGGCAAAAAGAAAGAGAAGGGAGGGAGGGAAATAGCACTCCTAGATTTATTGGGTTTTCCTATAATAATATAATCACTTTGCATTGCAACATATTTAACAAATACTTTTTTTCCACTTCCAAAAATTCTGAACAAATTTCCTTGTACAATCTTGTGACTTTAGGAAATAATTTCCTTTCATGGCCTTCATATAATGCTAGTCATCCTACAGTTGGCGATACTAACATAGGATTTAAGAGATCATTTTCTTCCATTGAAATTTAGATCTGTACCAGGAACTACCACGGTTTGTGAAATGCCACAATACTGCCTAGCTGCAACAAACAAATTCTCGGTGATTAAATGTCAAATTTTATATTTTAATAAAGTGACTTTCCTGACCAAAAAAATGTGTATAATGTGAACATTAAAACTAGGTAATTGGTTTTAATTTTTTCTTTACTTTTGGTTAATATCATTCCTCACCCTATCTCCCTCTCGTTTTCCTGTTTAAAATTTTCTCAAGTACTTGAGGGATCTTGGCTATGTGCCAACGTAGTTCAGCGAGTCCCACTTCTGTAACCTTTGCTCATTCTCTCAGCCAGTTCCTTTCATCTATATCTGTTTTCTTGTTCACTTTTTAGACCTAACCACTTGCACACACCACTCCTAAAGCAAATGTAGTAATAAGGAGGACAGAAGAAAAAAATGGTATTTTTTTTTCTATGCATGCTACCCAGTCTGTCCTCACAGCACATTAACTTCATAGACTCTGGAGATTGTTCCCTTAAACCAATACTATCCCTATAGATCATGTCTGGGTGAAGCTCAAGATGTGTGTTATATTGGCTTTCCGAAGTTTAAATGCATATATATGACTTCCTTTGCATTACAAAACTGTAAATGGAAACTAAGGGGAGCCCAAGGAAGAAAGGCAAAGTAGATGACAGAACAAAACTCCTGTAGTCTTCAAAGTCAATGTCAACCCCACTAAGAACCATTTCATATGCGCCCCTCTCAGACAGGCTGGCAGGCTCAACAGACTCACTGTTTCCCTTGGTTCCTTGGCTTTCTCTTCTCCACTGAGAAATACTGCCACCAACATTCCTCAAGACCTTAAAATGCCCACAGGCTAGTCAAGGTAGGAAGCCATTGTTTTCTCAGGATTTGCCTGCCCTTTCCTTCATTCCCTTATACCTAGTCCTTTGCGCCTTCAAAGACAAAACTTGAGCATGTGCTTGATCATGCTGGAGAAATGACTTTCGGGTGTCACCACCTGAAGGCCTCATAGGAAGTGCACGTTACCAGATGCCCCAGAGCTTCTGACTTGGGAAGCTCTTGGATGAGTTTTTAAAAGGAAATCTGTGTTTAGGAGACCAGCTAGGGGGTCGACAAGGTGCAGCGGGCTAAGACTACATCTTTAGATGCTTGCAGCAGCCCATAAACTTAGGTCCAGGTCTCCGGTAATCCAGCTGGCAGAGATCCCTGAAGGCAACAGTTAGGAGAGGAGCTGCACAGCGAATTATCTGGAAGTCTGTGTAATCTAAGAAATGTGTAGAGTAGACCGGATCCTCAGATCACTTCCTCCACCAAGTTACTAAGGAACAGAAATGTTTACTCCCAGGGGAGGCCGAGCGAGAAGACAGCTGAGTGCAGAAAAGAGTGCGGTGCCTTCCAGAGAAGCAGAGGAAGTAAGTGCGGCTCCACGTGCTTCTCCTGCTCAGCTCCAGCAATGGAAGGCTCCGGGTTTGCCGGGGGAAGGGGGGAGGAGGCAGTGGCTTATCTGAGGAGGAATATTTTTATGTCTACTTGGAGAGTTTTGTATCTGACATAGCCAGATCCCTTGCCAAATCCCACCAAGAATGACGTCTGTGATCCGCAAATTTAGCTATAAAAAGATACATGGGTATCATCTGCAACCATTCCTGCAGTCATGGAAATAGGACACCAAATGGATGAGGAGGGGCCGGTACAAAACAAAACCAAAAGAGAGAACAGAAAGAGATTTCAATGAACTGTGAGTGATTTCCTTTAAATAGAAAACCCTGGGCTGGAGAGTTGGCTCAGCCAGTGGGTAAGGATGCATACTGCTGTTCCAAGGGGCCAGAGCTCAGTTCCAAGTACCAGTGTCGGGTGACTCACAACCACCTGTAACTCCAACTCCAGTGGGAGCCAATGCATCTGTCTCCCTTACACACACACACACACACACACACACACACACACACACACACTTACAAATAGTAAGAATAAATCTTAGAAAGGAAGATAATGTGTGCATGAAAACAATATACTTTCCCCCAAAGAAACATTTAGAGAAATAAGTGAGTATGGCCATGGCCCTTAAGGAGACCGACTCTTCCCCTCGGCAGCCATCAGTGACCAATAGTTCCTTCAGTAGAGGTGGAAACTCAGGGGTGCCTCCCCCATCCATGCTGGCATTCTGCATGGCTTGATCTTGTCAGGTCTCATGCAGCTACTAACCACAGCTACTGTGAGCTAATCTGAGTAACAGCCACATCAAGGACCAAGCCAGATTTGTCTTGTATCACATCTTATTTTAAGGCAGGGTCTCCTACTAAGCCAGGGCTCAAAACTCAAGAGGAAGTTGTTCGGTTGACCAACGACGGCTAGAGATCACCCTGACCCTACCTCCCCAGCTCTGAAACTGCAGGCACCTGTAGCCATGGCTGACTTTTTAGTAGGGTCTGGGATCTGAATACAGGTCCTTCTGCTTGCTCAGCAATCCCTCTACCCATTGAACCATCTCCTCAACCTCAGCAAGTGATAATTAATGTTATAAGGAACCAGCAAGCTTTAGTTTTGTTCATGGTGTCAGGAATCAAACCCAGATGCTTGCCCATTCTGAACAAGTAGCAGACCAATGAGCTATATCCCAGCCAGCCCTGCCAAAGGTTTTCCAGGGCCTGCACCATTTTATGCTACCCCAGTGACATAGGACAGTTCCAGTGGCTCCTTGTTGTCTACCAGCACTGACTATTGCAAAAAGATTGGGAAACTGGTTTGCTTTGACACTTTTATTTGCCCATTTTTATTGTTTTTTGAAAGTCTACACTGTAGCCAGACTCATCTGGAACTTACAATAGAGCTCAGGTTGGCCTTAAACTTACAGCTATTTACTACTCTGCCCCAACCCCCTAGTGCTGAGACTATCACAACCCGATTATTTGACCGTTCCAATGGATCTATAGTGGTATGATGCCCCGACATTAGCTTATATTTCCCAATGGCTCACAATGTGGAGCACTTTTCACTGCTTACTTGAGATTCACGTCTCTTCTTTCGCAGAGTGTATATTCAAAGAATTTTTGCCCATTTTAAAATATAGGTTTTGCTTTAGTTTGGTTTTGTTGTTGTTGGTTGGTTGGCTGGTTGGTGGTATTTTTATTTGCTTTGTTTTGCAGCGTCGGGACTAAACCCAGAGACTCACGTATGCCAGAGAAGCATTCTCCCACTGAACTACACCCTGGGGGGCGTTTCAGAAAGAGCAACACTGAATTCAAGACACACAAATACACGCCAGGCAGATATGGTCAAGTGATCATTGGCAACAGTTTGAAGACAGAAGAATGAAGAAAAGGTAGTGTTTCTCAATAAACAGTAGTTACCAACTGGACATCTGCAAGTAAAATACCTCATCTATATCTCTCACATTAATTAATCATAAACTGTAGTTGGAAAAAATGGAAAATGATAAAACATTCAAAATAGCACACTGAAGAAAATCTTCTTGACCTTCAGTTAAAAAAAGGCAAGTCCATATGTGTGTGTGTGCTGTGTTTCATATATATGAAACAAATTTCTTCTTACTTGAAAGCCACAATTTACCTTTTAAAGTCCAAAGACTGTTACTAAAAAAGTACTGAGTTATATGATTTCTTCTTACTTGAAACGCATTTTATCTTATAAAGTCCTAAGATTGTCACTAATAATGAACTGAGTGATATAAATGAACATTTTCAGTTAAAATATTTTTTATCTAAAAACACACAACACACTTTATATGTGAACCTGAAAGACTTGTTCCAAACAAAAGAAGTGAAAATTTTCCATCAGTCCCCCACAATTTTAATTTTATTGTTAATATCCAAGACTTGTTATACTTCATTTACATAATAAATAACTGTCTTCCAATAGGATTGAATGTAGGATTTCATTTTAAAATGTATGTTTCCTTACATATTAACTAATTTGTTTACCAAGAATATTTTCTAAAGTATCAATATATACTAGCCGTAAGCCTCCCATCCCAATGGGGGCTAGGTAACTAGTAAATAAGCATGGCATTCTTGGCAGTGTAAAAGGCTGAGTCGAGGGGTGCTATGACAGGGGCTGCTGTTGCCAGGGGCAGGGAGGGAGGGACTTTGGTAAGAAGTGACTCTGGAAAGATGAACCTTGAAATGCGACCTGGAGGTGGGAAAAGCCAGCTACAGGTAGACGAAGGAGCAGAATGTTCTAGACAGCCATTAGAAACTACAGTCGCACACTCTGGAGTGGAAAAGATGAGTGTGACAGCACAGAGAGCCCAGTGTGCCTCGAGGGGCCTGAACCCACTGAAGGGAGGGAAAGGACACCGAGAGATGCGACTTTTCTGTGAGTGAGAGTCTGCTCCATTCTCACTTCATTCTAACTGCGCGGAGAAAAGCCAACAGGGGCTTTAAGGGGTTTGTTTTGTTTATAAACTGTTTTCTCCTCATCCTCCACATCTTGCTGCTCCTCCTCATCTTCCTCCACCTCACCCCCATCTCACTCTGTAGCCCCAGACTAGCCTGGAACTCATGATGTAGCCCCAGGCTGGCCTTGAACTTGTTGGTGGTCCCTCTGTCTAGCTTCACCAGCACTGAGATGACAATTGTGAACCCCCTCATCAGGCTGTCTGCAGAGTTTGAAATGAGTTGTATGATCTATTTCACCCCATCTCTTAAGACTTACTGAACAAAATTCAGTCCCTTGAAGGTAAAGAAGTCATGGTGTGTTTCATTTTCTCCAAACCAGGATAGGAACCATTTTTCTTACTTTGAATCTGTAACTTTATTTTTTTTTACCTTCTATAGAATCAATTTCACAATATATGTATGGGATGTATATATGATATATATGTCTCTATATATATATATATATATATATATATATATATATATATATATATGGGAAGACATCTTGGAAGCCGTCCTGGAATTCTGCCTATTATACTGTGACAATAAAATAGTAATTACAGCATAACATATAATGTAGAAGAAACTCAAAGCAATAGAATTGATGCTATAAAGTATTTACTAGTAGATTTGCTTAGGAGACATTAAATCACACAAAGTAGAATTTAATTAAGGGAGCTCTGCCTCCAAAATACACCAATGATAAGTACTGTGTTGGCCAGGCCTGTTAGAGACAAGCCAAGTTTACAATGCAAGGATACAAATGCTTATTCACTAGCCATTAAATTGCCCATCCCCAAAGAACACATCGCTAACAGGCAGCTCAAGGGGTCAGCACAGGGTCATAACTACCATTAAGTCTACCATTAAGTTCCTCTTTCTCTTATCAAGAAACACCATTAAGTTCCTTGTACTCTTATCAGGAAACACATAATTTTGTGCAATGGACGAAATAACCTGGGTAACAACTATTCACAAAGAACAGTACTGGTATACTTAAGAAATAATTCTGGCAATATCTTTGCTGTGCAAATTTCTATCTGCCCAGGAGGCCAGACTTGGAGTCTCCTGTCTCTGTTTAAATTGTTGGGGGGCTGGTGAGATGGCTCAGTGGTTAAGAGCACTGACTGCTTCTCCAGAGGACCCAGGTTCAATTCCCAGCACCCACATGGCAGCTCGCAGCTGTCTGTAACTCCAGTGCACATGAAATAAAGTTAAATAAAGAAAAAAAAAGTATAACCTGGGCCCAAGACCTCCAAGAGATTTACACATGAACGACTGTGTAAAACACCTAAGTCTAAGGTCTGTGTAAGTTAGCAAATCTTTTATTCGAGGTCAGCTCTTACTTGGGCATTAGCCCCAGCGTGGTAAAATAGAGAAAGTGGATGCATGCCTGAGACAGACTGCTCTAGTAAGGAAGGTTAAAGAGACAAAGCCTTGGCTCTGCAGCCAGGCCTCTCAGGTTAAACTGGAGCCTAGCTGTTTAGATCAGGTCACAGAACCTGCAGGCTTCAGTTGCTTGTCTATGGAATAAGGAGCATAAGGCAAACAACTGCAAAACAGGAGGTGCGATTGTAAGCTCACTGATGCATATGAAAAGCTTAGATTAATAAGAGAATCCAGGCGATGTCAGGGTTTTATTGTGTTTCGAAGTAATGGAGATTGAACTCGGAGCCTATGACAAACTAGTCAGGGACCGTTGGTTGAGTTGCTACCACAACCCTAAACGTCATCTCTTTACTTTAATCATAGCCTTGTTTTTGTGTTTGTTTGAAGTTGTTGATGGTATTGGTGGTAGTGATTGAATCCAAAAAAGGGGACAAAGAATAAATTTTAAAAAGCTCTTCTTGGAATTAGAGACTAAATCAGCCATTATGAGCACTGACTGCTTTTCCAGAGTACTGGAAGTCAGTTCCTAGCATCTGTGTCCTGAGCTCACAACCACCTGTAACTCCAGCTTCAAGAAGATATGGCCGCGGAGGGCACCAGAACTCACATGCACAAACCCACTCACAGACACATAGGCGTAATATTAATATCAATTATTGTTTTAAAGCAGAAATCTTTTCGGTTTTAATCCTTCAAAAAAAATGACCTAATCACATCCACATGTATCTGTTTGCTTACCCAGTGTTTGTTCATCTGCTAGTCAAACCACAATGTAGTGATAATGACTGTCATTATTACTTCCAGCAGCTGTAAAAAGCAGGCTTTGATTGATAAGGAAAAGCCCAGGCATTCTTTATAGGTCGTTTTTTTCCTGGCAGGATGTCCTCAGGCATTTGCTATGCAATGATAGTTATCAATGTCTAAATTTAGTACCTACTTAGTCCATCTCCAGCAATTTTAAAAACACACACAGACATTTTGGGTAGCAGCTATGGCTTGGGTTTAGTCACTATGGTAGTTTGGATGTAAAATGACTGCCATAGGATCGAGTAATGGAGCACATGGATCCCTGTTGTTGGTGCCATTCTTGGAGATCGCTAAGCCTTGCTGGAGGAAGTAAGCACACTCTTGAGGGACAATGGATTTTAAGAGTTTATGGCTTACCCCACTTCTAGTTCCCACTCTACTCTGTGTTAGAGGTTGAAGATGTGATCTCTCCACTTCCAGCTCTGGCTACCTACTCCAATGCCTTCGCCACCATTATGGATTTGCTCCCTGGAACCATAAACCAAAATAAATCCTCCCTAATCTAAATTGCCTCAATCATGATGTTTTATCACAGCAACAGAAGAGCTTAATCAACCACAATCTTTGATTCCGTTTCCTTAGGGTGATATATTATTTGTGGTTTTTGTGTTTTTGTTTGTTTGTTTTTTGGTTTTTCGAGACAGGGTTTCTCTGTAGCTTTGGAGCCTGTACTGGAACTAGCTCTTGTAGACCAGGCTGGTCTCAAACTCACAGAGATCTGCCTGCCTTTGCCTCCCGAGTGCTGGGATTAAAGGCGTGCGCCGCCACCACCCGGCTGTTTGTGTTTTAATAAATAAAGATTGCCTGAAGATCAGAGGGCAAAGCAGTCATACAGGCCAGGGAGTGTGGCACACATCTTTAATCCCAGGATTTGGGACTTGGGAGACAGAGGCAGATGACTCTCTATGAGTTCAAGGCCACCCTGGACTATACAAGATTGAATCTGTCTAAAAGAGAAACAGCTCACACAAAGGTAATCCCATCCTTGGGATCACAGGCTTTTAATCCCAGAACTAGGGAGGCAGAGACAGGAGCAATGTGGAGTGTGGAGTCTGAGGTTGGTGGAGAACATTGCAGGATCGCTCCTTTGTTTGTCTGAGCCTTGGTAGAGATAAGATCTCTCTAGTGGTTGGCTGCTTTGCTTTTCCAGTCTTCAGCTTGAATCCCAATATCTGTCTCTGGGTTTTTATTATTTGTGCTGCATTTCCTCCCTCCCTGCCTACTGCTCCACAGTGTGATGATCTGAATATGAATTGTCCCCCTAGGCTCCTGTTTTGGAAGTTTGTAAGGTGACTGTTGGTATCTTGTGGGCAGGCTGTGGAACCTTTAGGAGGAGGGACCTGGCTGTAGAAAGCAGGTCACTAGGCGTGGGGACCTTTGAAGGTTACAGGCTGTGTCCCACACTCTACCTCCTGACCTGGGCCCTGTGTACAGTTATGCTACAGTCCCAGGGACTAAATTGCTCTGCCTCTTGCCTGTGGCGATGGACGTACACAAGTCTGTTTGGCCGAGCCAAATAAATCCTCCATTGCTTCTGTCAACATTTCGGTCACATCAGCAACAATTTCCTCCTGAGGTCTGAAGGGGGACTACGGTTGGTGCTTCACTTCCTCATCCTACAGATAACGGCAGCAGGGCCTCTGCTTCTCCTTTGTCTTGTGTTTTGTTCGAAACAGGGGTGCTATTAGCTAAACTAAAGCTCACATCATTCCTGCCTCAAGTCTCTCCAGGGCAAGGAGAGGCACCATCCCTGGTACAGCCTTTTGTTAGAGAATGCTACCAAACTCACAATTGAGTCCTAATAAAAATACTTAATGTATCCGAAACCACCACCACCACCACC
>JAQHUG010000151.1:2399859-2412758 GCA_028555095.1 Dicrostonyx torquatus
ATGATATTTAACCATTCCCTAAGCTTCCTTGCCAGTTAGGAATATATTCCTCTATGATTCAGAGGAATAAGAGTGATTTTGAATAAGAAAAACCACACAGTAAAACATGTCTATATGAGTGAAACTGGCTTCAAACCTTACCTTCTAGGCGCCGGAATTATGCTGTATATATCACCATGCAACTCAAAAAGTAATCTTTAAACTGGGCGGTGGTGGCGCACGCCTTTAATCCCAGCACTCGGGAGGCAGAGGCAGGCGGATCTTCGTGAGTTCAAGACCAGCCTGGTCTACAAGAGCTAGTTCCGGGAGAGGCTCCAAAGCCACAGAGAAACCCTGTCTCGAAAAAACCAAAAAAAAAAAAAAAAGTAATCTTTACTTGTAGAAAACAGAATGACTGATACAAAAATCTCTGTGTAGCTCTACATGTCTTTGGTGATATTTCATTTGTATTTTAATAAATTAAGCTTGCCTCAATATCAGAGAATAAAGCAGTCGCCCTGGTAAGTTTTACAGACCAGGCAATGGTGACACACACCTTTAATACCTGTAGCCACACTAGTTTGCCATAGATATTGGAAAGTAGTGGTTCTCACCTTTAATCCCAGCACTAGAGAGGAATATAAGACAGGAGGAGACAGCTCTCACTCACATCTCATTCTGAGACTCCTGGAGGCAGGATCTTTGTTTCGGACCGAGGTAGAGGTAAGAGCCAGTGGCTGGCTGTTTTGCTTTTCTGACCTTCAGGTTGAACCCCAATATCTGCCTCTGGGTTTTTATTAATCATGCTACACATGTCAGACAGACCTATGCTTAAGATTCACTTTCTAGCACTTCCCTGCTGGAGAAATTGTTTTAATGTTTAACTTAAAAATGGGGGTATTAACATCACCAACATCACAGCTGTTGTGAAGAATGAATGGGGTAACTTAAATACTTATTATGGCACCTGGCTTCTAATAAATGACCCAGAAATGTTTTCTGTTTTTCTCATTTTGGGTATTTTATTTTTCTCCAGCTTCTCATCCTTGACACCCTCTGTGTTCAGGCAATTTTTCCTCCAGAGCTGAGCCAACGCTACCGATCCTATCTTCAGGCAATTAGATCTTTACATCTGTCCTGTAATTCTATTTGCTGCCCACTAAATCACTACCAATTTAGTGTCTTGTTATAGGTTTTCATCTACAAATCATAATTCACAACTCCCCCTGTCATCTGGCTTCTGAGTGCAATGTGTTGAATATTCTCAAGTGATACTTGCAGAATCTGCTGCGCAGCCTTTATCTTAGTTCTCAGAAAACTTAAAAGTTGTTCTTAAGGGAACGATCGCCACTTTGCATTTCATTATTGAACAGAAAGTCTGGAAGAACAATATCAACTCTTAAATGAAATTATAGGCCTGGAAGGGAAGCATAAATGTGCAAAGGGAGAACACCTCATTATCACTCTTTCGAGCTGCTGGAGTTGCCTCTTCCAACATCAAAACGTCTCATGGATATACTAAAGAACATCATTATGCGCACAGCAATAAAATGAGAAAGTTATTAGAGGGAGCCACTTAAGAATAAAAGAACACCAAGACAGATTCTTAAAATGGATAATATAATAAGCTCATTAGTAAGTATTCTGAGACTTTCCAATTGAAACTGAATTCCTTAGGGTTACCAACTAGTCAGGAGCATCAGCTTTATTATCGCTTCTTTTTGATTATTTAAGTCACCCTGCCTCTTTGCTAGCTTATACAAGATTGTTCTATCTATGTCTACCCAAGACCAAAGAAGTATTTAATTTTGGTATTGGTATTTATGAGTGAAATGAGCTTTTAAAGGAGTCATGTTTTACCATCTTGATATAATCCTCTAAATTGCCTTCAAAATGCAGAAGCTTCTCATTGTAGATCGTTTAAGAATTATTGCATGTCACCTCAATAAACCTAGTCACTAAGGTTTCTATTTTGGCTGACAGTACATTTAGAAACAAACATACCTGTCATTTCCCCTTGTCATTTCCATTTACTAATATAGAGTTAACTCAAGTTTCTAATGGGATCAATTACGTGCTCAGAGTTCTGTAACGGGCCAGCAAAAATAAAGATGTTTCTGGTGGTTTCAATGAAAATGGTCCCCATAGGCTCATAGGGAGGGGCACTATTAGGAGATATGGCCTTGTTGGAGGAAGTGTGTCACTGGGAGAGGGGAGTTGAGGTTTCAAGTGCTCAAGCCAGGCCCAGTCTCTCTCTCTTCCTGCTGCCTGTGGATCCAAATGTAGAACTCTCAGCTACCTCTCCAGCACCATGTCTGCCTGCATGCCACCATGCTTCCTGCCATGTTGCTATGGACTAAATCATTGAACTATAAGCCAGCTCCAATTAAATGCTTTCCTTTATAAGATCTGCCATGGTCATGGTGACTCCTGACAATGTTCTAAAGAGCTAATCAGGTCTTTCAGTCTATCAGCTTGTTGAGACAAAGGAACACACACACACACACACACACACACACACACACACGAGACTCTTCACACACACACACACGAGACTCTTCCCCAGGAATCTCATACTAGAAGAAGGGAAAGGCATGAGCCAGAGGGGAAGCCCAGTGATTTTACAGAGTGCTAACAACTTGTCCCTCTACCTTACTGAAAGGACAAGGAAATCTTTAAGAAGCTTTACTTGATTAGGACCTGGTTAAGAAACATGCCCTTTGCAACATCATAGAAGTCAGCAGGGAAAAAAAAACCAACTGTCCCTGACAGCTAGCCCCCGTCAACACCCAGCTTTGTGGTCTAGACAGGGGGGCATGCACAGAAGCAGAAGTAGCCCCTTAAAGGAGGAAGGGGGTATACAGAAGTAGTCCATACCCTGTACTCAGCAAAACTAACCCCGTTGACCCTGAGTAAACCTGGCTTTGCAGTTTTTGCCTATTTATGTCAACCCCAAATGATGAGGGCATCTCTTTCCTACTGCACTGTGTCGAGTAGTGGTCGAGCCCTCAGCCTGGCTTGAGAGCACCCTGAATAAACCTTGCTTTTGCATTCTGGACTTGACTGCATCCTGGTGGTGGTTTCTCTGGGGGTCTCAACTTGGGCACAACATTTACAGGATAAGATTGAAGCCAAAGGACTGATAGGTCAAGGATATGGAAAGTCACATGACCCAGATAGCTTAGATGTGCACATTTTTGGCCATCTAAACTTTGATCTTGCTTCAGATGGATTCCAGTAAGTCCACTGGATTTCTTTGTCCATTCCCAACATGACCACATTCAATAAATCTTTTTCCACTTCTCTTTTGACATATTGAGGATGGGTGGCCTGACCATACTTTGGGCACAGGTGGTGACCCCTGAAGTTCAATAACACTTTCAGCCCCTAAGAACGCAATCTTTAATTTTGTAATTCTGACCCCACCCCGGTCTTTTTGGTAGCCATGCAATTAAAACTCTGAAATTAGTGGAGTAGGCTATCAGACAGGCAATAGAACTAATGTTTACTTCCCCACAAACCTGTCGGTTCTCTATAGGGGAGAAAAGGAAGCCCTCATCCTACACTCTGCCCACAGGTTAGGAAACTGCGGTTAGAGGTTGTTTTCAGATCTTTCACCACACGAAGGTGTCTACAACAAGAATCTGAGTCAAAATGAAAGCACACAAGAAATCAGTTGAAAATAATAAGAGGTAGTGTGTGTTTATCTCCCCCCGTCCCCCGTCCAGCAAAAGGCAGACTTTTAGGAAAACTCTGAGAGTTTTAGAAGTCAGCGCTGAAGGAGGGGTAGCCAATACAGGGACAAGATCGCACCTAGAGTGGATTATGAGTGCTTGCAGATCAGGTCCCAAAACTAAACCATCCCCAGGCACTGCAGCGGACCCAGGCCAGGCCCCGCCCATGGAGGGGCGGTCCAAGCCCTGACCAGCGAGAGCCACAGGAAGACCCTCCGGCGTCCTAGAGCGGCGCACAGCGGTGCCGCAATGGGCGGAGCATCTCCCCGCCCCCGCTCACCCGCACCTCGGCTTCCTTTGTCCTCGCCGGTTCAGTGCTCTCCCTAGGCGGGTGACCCATGGTTCTCACACTACGAGAGGGGTTCTTATGGGTGGCACAGCACTGCCCACGCCCGCTGCGCTGGGATAGCCGCTTCCCCGCCCGTAGAAGCCTTTTCGCTGCAGACACTGGATTCATTCTGCACTGAGCTGAGCCTGAGGCCATAGGAAAGGGACAGGGTTGGCTCCGTGGCCCGGGGCTGTGCCTCCAGGGCCATCAGACACTTGCCTTAATTTTTTAGTCTGCAGTGTTGGTGATGAGTATTTCTCAAAATTTTGTCAGAACTGAAAAAATTAAGAGAATGCCAGTAACTTCTTTGGGGGCCTGACACTGTTAAGCACTTAACTGGAATCCATCGATAAATCTGGCAGGCCCTGGAGATACATGCTCACCCCCGGCATCAGCAAACTCCGAAGGCCACGGATTTCTTCAGTGGAAGATAAAATGTCGGTTGGAATTTGAAAGACCAAATGGATTCTAAACAACTACAAAACACAATATTTAATCACAATTTTGAGTGAGAGAGAGAGAGAGAGAGAGAGAGAGAGAGAGAGAGAGAGAGAGAGAGAAAGAGGAAAGGGAAGGCTTCCCAAAAGTTTTGTTTCATTTGTGACACGAAGATGAAAGATAGATCCAAGTTGTATTCCATGCCTAAGAAATAGCAAGTACGAGAACTCAAGAGGGAGCTGATGGTAGCCAACTGTAATTCGTTGTGACAAGCACTATGTAGGAAATTCCTTAACTTGATCAAAACATATGTCTGAAACCCCAAAGAAAACTATCATCTGTGGTCTTTCATTGATTGCAAAGTAAAAGTGTAAACGGTTAACTTGTATGGACTGTACCCTATCAAACCAAGGCTTCCATAAGTGATTCTACCCTCTGATGCAGTCTTCCCTATGATCTTCTGTTTAAATCATCGGACATTATGAAGCAACTGTGTTTATATTTAGCACATGGTAGCTTGATTATCTTCATATATGTAGACTGTGTTTACACTTCCTGCTAGCACAGTGGAATAATACTGTTAATATAAACATTTGCAATTTAAGTAAAAATCCCCAACTCTACATGCCTACAGGGGGTTTGGGAAACATCTGATGGGAAAAAGATAGGAGCTTAGCACCCACTTTCCTGACTTAAAAATTTCATAAATGTGTATGCATTCTTTTAATTTTTTTAAAGAGTTATTTTTTTCTTTTTGAGGCAGACTCTCATAGCTCAGGTTGGCCTTGAACTCCTGATGCTTCTGCCTCTACTTCGAAAGTGCTGGGATAATAGATGTGTTCCACCATGCTCGTCCGTATTTTAATCTCAAATTTCCTTTATCCATGATGGTTCACATCACTGTAATTCTATTATCCATGTATATTACTTTCCTTCTGCCATATGTATCATTAGAAAGTGGCATTTTCAAACCATTCATTTCTGAACCAAAATAAGAGATGCAACCATGATGATAACATAATCATAGTATTATTCTTAACTGTTTTTGGAGGGCTGGAGAGATCAGAGCACTTACTGCTCTTGTAAAGGATCCAAGTTCGGTTCCCACTCATGTCAGGTGGCTCACAACCACCTGCAGCTCTGTCTCCCAGGAGTTCTGACACCTCTGAGCTCTACTGGTACCTGCATTCATGTGCACGTATATACATACAATGATAAACAGGATGAAAACATAAATGTTTCTTCTTGCTTATGGTGATGGGGTAGAATCCTTATCACATACTAGTCAACGGCTCCCCTACTGACCTACACCCACAAAATAGTCCCTCTCTTTGCTCACACGTCCTTTGAACCTCTCTATGGTTCTGTCTCACACAGTGTGTTTCAATCTGTTGCTTCGTTCTGCCCTTAACAGAGTTCTTGGAGGCCAGAGCAGAAGTGTTTCTTTTCCCTGCACTTTGCTCACCCTCTGTTGTTCTCTGGTGATGCTGATCACCCTGTCCTGTCTTCAACAAGAATCTTGTTAGGTTGGTTGAGCCAGAATCCCACTTACTCTTGGTGTTTTTCTCACAGTAATTTTCCATCTACTGTCCCCTGTATGTTTCTTGCTCACAGTTCCCCTTGTGTACATGCTGACCCCACTTCCACAATGTTCCCTTAGACTTTGGACCATATTATAACAAAACCACACAACTTACTCTTCTGATAATGGTTTTAATTCAGCCACAAGTACCCTATGGTGACCAAACATCCCTCATTAGACCTTGCTTTCCAATCCTTTGCATTGGGGATCACCTCCATTATCCTTTTTCGTATTATGCCATCTAATACCTGAGCTTAATTAACTTCACAATTTTCTTTTTTTTTTTTTTTTTGTTTTTCGAGACAGAGTTTCTCTGTGGCTTTGGAGCCTATTCTGGAACTAGCTCTTGTAGACCAGGCTGGTCTCGAACTCACAAAGATCCGCCTGCCTCTGTCTCTCGAGTGCTGGGATTAAAGGCGTGTGCCACCACCGCCCAGCAACTTCACAATTTTCTATATTTTTTTGTTTACTTCTGTATCTTACAGTGTACCTATAGATTTATGACTTGAGTTATCAGCTTAAAACCTAACCTTACAGGCTTGGCTGTACACAGCAGATATAATCCTATATCTCCCACCTGCCTGCCCCTTTCCTCTCTCCTTTTGTTCGTCCTATTTCTCCTATGCTGTTATGATTTAAAAGCTCTGATTTCCATCAAGGAATCATCCTTTTCATGGTTGTTTTTTTAACCATAGTTTCAATTATATAGATCTGCTGCTTTCTGCCAGAGCTAGTGGGAATAGCACTGACTTTCCAGGGCTGTTAAGAGGGCTGAATGGAAATATTGAAACAATATTCACTAAATGTTTAGTGATAATCTTGGAGCAGGTTCACAACAATACAGAGACCACATTAGTCTCTCTTTAGGAGAACCCAAACTCACAGAAGAGGAAAGCAACTGCAGTACAGCTCGATAAGATGTGTGCCAGGGACAACTACCATGTACTCCAGATTAAAGAAGATATTCCTGACCCAGGCATGAGGGTGGGTAGAGATAGGTTTCTAAGTGGCAGTGGCAACAGAGTGTGTCTTGAAGGATGATAAGGCATGGCCATATGGTGAAACATAGAGACATTCCTGATATAGACCTCAGGGAAGAGGCAAGAGAGAGAATTTGTGATCAGGGATTTGTGCTAATGCTGAATGTTTAAAATGAATCACAGGGCGTGAATTGGGAAAAAGCAAAGTGACGGGTCTGGAGAAATAGACAAGAGGGAACTTACAAGGAGCTAGAGAGACTGCTCGAGTGGTTAAGAGTGTGTATGAGTTTGTTTCTACTGCTGTCATAAACATTATGACCAAAAGCTGCTTAAGGAAGGGTGTATTTCAGCTTACAGTTTCTCTATAGCTTTGGAGCCTATCCTGGAACTTGCTCTGTAGACCAGGCTGGCCTTGAACTCACAGAGATCCGCTGCCTCTGCCTCCCCAGTGCCTCTGCCTCCTGAGTGCTGGGATTAAAAATGTGCAGCACCAACACCAGGCTTTTCTTTCGATTTCGTTAAACAAACTTTAATATAACTTAAGGATCCTCCCAGCGTCTAGTTAAGTGCCTTTACAAAAAAAGGACAAAAAGCAGGGGTGGGGGAGTGGTGGGTGGGAGGTGGGGAGTGACCACAGAAGAGGACAAATTCCTTGCGTTCCAAATCATCTTGTGAACTTATCACAAGATGACAGAAGCCCCAGGGCTGTGAGCAGTGCCCTTGCTGCTTTCTCTAGAGCTCGAATCCCGACTTAGCTGTAGAGACTCCGCAGGCAACAGGACTACTGGTTGGCATTAAAACCCTCACTCACAGCTTTGTGGTTCGTCTCATTTCTGGGTAAGCTTACAAACCATACAGTTTGGAAGTATATTTACGTGGGTGCTACATTTAAGAGATTCTAGTGAAAGTAAAGGAAAAAAGAAAGATAAAGAGACACTGGGGATGAAGGACCCCAGAGACCTGGGTGCCTTCAACACACGTCAAGACACAAAACACCAGGCCAGCCAGCTGGATGCAATTGCAAGAGGGTTTAATATCTCAGACCTGAGGATGCCGCAGCATGAACTGAGCATGCCCTTTACAGACTAGAGTCATTATTTATATTCTACAGGAGCAGATATATGATTATACAGTTTCTATTAGCTACTTTAATTGAGGTGAGGGAAAAGTTCAGTCACGTCAGCTTTGTCCTTGTGTAGGGACATCTGGTGTTCTCTATTCATCCTTTATCTCTTTGTTAGCTAGGCCCGACCTTCAGACTATAGGCTTACTGTTTCCGTGGGTCCGAGTGGCCGTGCCTTTAGATATCAAGGCACCTGAAATCCTGCTTATGCTGGCAGGGAATCTTGGCTGATGTCCCTATTTTTTTGGGCTTGGAGAGGGGTGGGGGGTCGTGGTGTTACTGCTGCTGTTAACCCATTCCATTTCAGGGAGAAGAGAGTATTCAAAGGAAAGAAAATGGCTCCCAAAGGGAGTGGCATTATTAGGAGGTGTGGCCTTGTTGAAAGAAGTGTATCATTGTGCAGGTGGGCTTTGAGGTCTCCATTGCTCGAGTTTCTCTCAGTGTGACACTTAGACCATTTACTGTTGCCTGCATATCAGGATGTAAAACTCTCAGCTCCTCCAGTACCATTTCTGCCTATGTGCTGCCTTGCTTTCCTCCGTGGTGATAATGGATTAAACCTCTGAACTGTAAGTAAGCCACCCAGTTAAATGTTTTCCTTCATTAGAGTTTCCATGGTCATGGTGTCTCTTCACAGCAAAAGAAGCCCTAACTAAGACAATAAGAATGACAATATTTAAACTCCCTTTTCTAAAGAAAGTGATTTTGGGGGTGGGGGGTAGTGGTGGTGCTGTTTGTTTCTTTGTTTTGGTCAGCCTGCTTTCTTGTACTACCAAGAAATACAACAATAGGCTAGGCCCTTCCACATCAATCCATAATCAAGGGAATGCCCTCCACAAACTTACCTACAGTCAATCTGTAGGGAGCAGTTTCTCAATGGTGGGTCCTCTTCCCATAGAACTCTAACTTGTGTCAAGTTGATAACCAACAACAAAGACAAAATCTAACGAGGAGAGAGCACTTGCTGTCCCTTCCGAAGACCTGCATTTGAGTCGAGCTCCCACACCACATGACTCATAATGGCATGTATCTCTAGTTCTAGGGGGATCTGATGACTCTTGACTGCCAAGGGCACCCACACCCACATGTGTGCACTGAGCGTGTGTGTGTGTATGTGCGCACACACACACACACCCCTTCTCATAATTTAAAATAGAAAAAATAGACCTTTTGAAAAAGAGGGAATTTGTGAAGGCTGTTTGGGACTCGCCTGTAAAGCACTTAAATCCTCCTATCAGTCATTCTGAGAATGTAACTGGCTATGCTCACAATCGGCAAGAGGAAAACTTGTTTTTGTCTCTTCTGCCACTGTCAACAGTGCTGAGCCAAGGGCATAGAAGTTTTGGAGCTTTTCCTTGGGAGCCAGCCCTGGGCAGCTAGCTAGTGCCCAGGAATGAGATCATTGGGATCTTTAGATGTGTCTAGGCCTGGGCAGGTAGTAATGGACATGTTCTGCTTTCTTTGGTTCCTAAACCTGCTGTGACATTTTATAGCCATGCTATAGACCTGGTAATACTATGTGGGATTCTGGAAAGGCTTGCCTGAGGCTGCAGAAAGAGAGGCAAAGGGGAGACCAACACATCTCTCATGGCCTAGGGCGGCAGCAGCAGCATTTTCTGCAGAGCAACCTGCCCACCTGAGCAGTCAGTGGGTTCTGACAGGAAAACATGGCAACCATAGAACTTCAACGGGCAGAAATGAAAACTGAGGTTGCAGATATGGAGAACATTGCAGGGAAACAGTGTTAGGGAAGTGATCTATACATAATGGGCTGTCACCTAAATGCTAGCAGTTAATGTCACATGCTAGCATAAAGTAGTCTCACGGCTGTATGAGCATAATTCATACATGCATATACAGTCATGAATATATCAATGTATATGTGCTCATTTTTCTCTCTTCCTGTATAAACCTAAATCTTTACATACAAAACTGTGTGTCAAGTCCTTTAAAGATATTAACATGTACTTTTAGTCCATGTTAGAGGCAGGTGTCCCTTCTTGAAGAGAGAGGAAATTTCATGGCATTGATGGTTTTGGTTTTGTTTGGTGGGGTTAACCTTTGTTGAGGAGGATTTTTCTGTGCTTTTGAAGAGGCTGAGTTGGCCTTTCATTTTGTTTTCTTGGCTTGCTCCATGACTACATTGTCCATTATCACACTATCCTGTGGTTATATAAGGGAACACACCTTTCTCACTGTTCAGGTTGTGGCAGTGTCTACCTTGACTCCTAGATCAACCACCATCTGTCTCTGGGAACTTACAGCATTGTGCTTCGAGGTGTTTTAAGCAGCTTCTAAGTCTTGGTGTCTCCTTTAGGCTTTCACACTAGTTAAATGTTCTTTCTCTACCCCTAACACAGTAACAGCTCTACTGATACTGTCCAGTGTCCATAGGGGCAAGCTCAGCTCTGCCTGAGAATGACAAGAGGCCTGTATATTCCCCTTAAATTTAGTGCTAAGTAGCTGGGCCATGGAGGCGCACGCCCTTTAATCCCAGCACTCGAGAGACAGAGGCAGGTGGATCTCTGTGAGTTCGAAACCAGCCTGGTCTATAAGAGCTAGTTCCAGTGCAGGCTCCACAGCTACAGAGAAACCCTGTCTCAAAAAGCCAAAAAAAAAAAAAAAAAAGAAAGAAAAGAAAGAAAAAGAAAAAAGAAAAAAAATTAGTGCTAAGTAGATATGAAAGTAATTTAAAACAATAGATTCCTCAATGGAAACACCCATTCATTATGGTTGTAAGTATTTCTAATGGTTTCTGTTTTGTGCAAGATGCTCTAGATCGTAGGTTGGTAGCTAAATTTCACACAGAGTGTACCAAAGACAGTATCAGTGGGACGACTCATTTGAAGAAAACTGACTTAAAAAATTTGTCAGCCTTCCTACGGATACCAGATTGAAGTATGCCAGTGCTCACGTATTAACCCCCACCCCCAAGAAACTGAGTTTAAACAGTGACAAAAGATTTCTTTTGTCATTCTTTTAAAATATAATTTTAGAGTATGGTGATGGTTCAGCCATTGAGAGCTCTTGCTCTTCTTCCAGAGACCCCAAGTTTGTGAACTGTTTCTGTAGCTTAGGCTGGTCTCAAACTCACAGCACCAGCAAACTTCAGCTCCAGTTCCAGAAGATCTGATACCCTCTTCTGGCCTCCTCTGGCACTATATACACATGGTACACACACATACATGCAGGCAAAAATCCATATACATAAAATAAAAAATTTAAATAAAAAATATTTTTAAATAATTTAAAATTTATCTTTAGGACTTTTGAGTCACCCTTTGGATTTTTGTAAATGATACACAAAGTAAAAAGCATTACTTATAAGTCATTACAGCTGGATTTCAAAAGCAATTTATAGATGTTGTGCTTCTAGCTTGATTTGAATAAAATTCTGATTTGAGATTAAAATTGAGACATTTGGTTAAACATATCATATAATTTAGACTTTTCATAAATTTATTGTCTTAGTTAGGGTTACTGATGCTGTGATTAAACACCATGACCAAAAGTTACTTGGGCAGGAAAGGGTTTATTTCACTCACAGTTCCATATAACAGTTCATCATCAAAAATCACTGAGGGAAGGAACTCAAGAAGGGTAGGATCCTGGAGGCAGGAACTGATCCAGAGACCATGGAGGGGTGCTGCTTACTGCTTCCTTCTTATGGCTTGCTCAACCTGCTTGCTTGCTCGCTCGCTCCCTCCCTCCCTCCTTCCCTTCCTTCCTTTCTTTCTTCCTTTCTTTCTTTTTGCTTGCTTTTCGAGACAGGGTTTTTCTGTAGCTTTGGAGCCTGTCCTGGAACTGTTTCTGTAGCTTAGGCTGGTCTCAAACTCACAGAGATCCACCTGCCTCTGCCTTCCAAGTGCTGGGATTAAATGTGTGCACCACCACCACCCAGCTTCATCCTACCTTCTTATAGAATCCAGGACCACCAGCCCAAGGATGGCACCACCCTCAATGGGCTGGGCTCCCCTCCATCAATTGCTAATTAAGAAAATGTTCTATAGACTTGCCTACAGCCCAGTCTTATGAAGGAATTTTCTCAGTTGAAGTTCCCATCTCTCAGCTTGTGTCAAATTGATGTGAAATTAGCCAGCACATTTATCCTGAACTTCTTATAAATGTCTTCTTCATTAAAAGACAGTGTTAGCGAAAATAAACCTCTGTTGTGAGAAAGTGGCCTGTATGTATGACTTTCTTCTAGCCTTCATCTTGTTTCCTAATATTACCTAACATTGTTCAGAAGAACATAGTCTAGAGATAACTGGAAAGGTTATGTTTATATAGTTAAAAAGCACAGATTTTTAGTGCTTCAAAGAACTATCAATGTACCTTGCACATAAAGAAACTGAATTTTAGAATGAGTGACTTATGTTAGTGTCCATGGCTCTTATTGTCTAGACCATAAGTGGTGTAGGAGTTCCTTTTGTTTGTGTGTTGCTTTCATTGGGTAATGGATAAAGAAGCTGCCTTGACCTAGTTGATAGGACAGAACTTAGGTAGGTGGAGTAGACAGAACTGAATGCTGGGAAGAAGGGCAGAGTGGCAGATGCCGTGGATCTCCTGACTGAGACAGACGCTGGTTAGAATCTTGTCGATAAACCACAGTCATGTGGTGATACACAGATTAATAGAAATGGATTAAATTAAGATGTAAGAATTAGTCAATAAGAAGTTAGAGCTAATGGGCCAGGCAGTGTTTAAATGAATACAGTTTCTGTGTGATTATTTC
>JAQHUG010000151.1:2414848-2439440 GCA_028555095.1 Dicrostonyx torquatus
AAGAAGTTAGAGCTAATGGGCCAGGCAGTTTTTAAATGAATACATTTTTCTGTATGATTATTTTGTTTCTGTGTGATTATTTTGGGTGTAAGATAGCCAGGTGCCTGGGATGACAAGCATCCCACTCCTCAATGCAACACATAAAGCTTCTCCGGATAACTTATCAAGACATTGTGTCAAAGTACTGCAGAAGACTAGCAAGCACAGCCGAGATGTATTGTAATGCAATGGTCAGAAGGAAGCAGAAGTAACTCAAGTTCAAATGGCTCTACAGTGATGAGCTAGTCTTCCCTCTAGGTAGTCTTGAAAGGGAAGGTTTGGGAAGCTACAAATATGAACAGTGTATGTATGTGTGTGTGTATATATATATGTATATATATATGTATTATCATTTAGTATTATCTGGGGGGGGGTTGAGACAGGATCTCACAGTGTAGAAGTGTAGCCCTGGCTGTCTTGAATCTTGTTGTTTGTCAGTCTGACCTTAAACTCAAGAGATCTAACTGAATCTGTCCCCAAGTGCTGGGGTGTGCCTCAATACCCTGGAGCAAATAGCATATATTTTATATGCAAATAGAAACCACAGCAGAGCTGGAAAACAAATGGTAGTAAAAGTTAAATACTATGAATAAAACTAAATATCCATATCAGGAGAATCTTTGGGAGGTGTTGAGGATTAAACACAGCTCTCATGCATTGAAAGCATTTGTCACACTGCCAAGCTATGTGCTCCAACCCTAGTACGTTTTAATGCACACATTTACAATTACACTGTATTTATTATGTGCTCATGTGTGTGCACTTCTCTCTGTGTGTGTATGCACACGTAGCAGTCAGAAGACAACTTGTGGAACTGGGTTCCCGGAATAGAACTCAGGTGCTGAGTCATCCTGCCAGCCCTATTTTGATTTTAATGTAACTGAATTTGCTGATATTTTCTTTTATGGATAATATATACATACTATACATGTAAATTAAGTGTGTTTGTTTTCCTCTTCTGATTTTTTTAAATATCAAAAATAAGAGTGTAGGTATGTGGGTGATCTAATATATATATCATATATAAATCAACTTTAATAAAGGTTAAATGTATTGTTTTCATACCATTTCATAATGTAATTTTATTATGAAATATACAAATAAAGTATTAAATGTATCTAAGTAATTTAAAGATAACTAGAGAGAACATGATTATCTACAGTTTGGGTCACATTTTGAGAGTTCAGAGTTTCACAGTCCCCTCCCAGGCACCTCTTCTGATGACCTCCTGTTAAGACCCTACCTCGCAAAGTTCTGTGCACTCCCAACAGCACTGTAGGCACTATTAACATCTAAACTTTGACAGCTCAGTGTTTTTTGCACACTTAAAATTACCCTTGTGCCTCAGTAATAAAGATGGTGTTGCATTTACTTCAAAACGTTTTCATTTTCCATCACGTTGAGGTCTTTAATTCACATGAAATTGATTTTTATATTCTATGAGGTAAAGAGTCAATATCTTTTCTCCATATGAAGAACCTGTTTTTTTTTCCGTATTGTTTATTAAAGACCATCTTTAACTCATTCATTGATCAATAACATAATCTCAATTATATATCAGATATCTCAGGACTTCCTGCTTTGTCCCTAGAGTGATATCTCAATAAGTACATGTCTATAATAAGCCTTAAGTATCTCATGATTTGTTCTTCAAAATTGAATTGGAATTGTTCATACGCATTTTGGAATCAGCTTATATAGAGTTTTATCAAGCACTCTCAATATTTAAAAAGTGTATTGAATTTATAATTTGTAGAACATTGTCCTTGTAAGATTGTTGAGTCATCTTACCCATAAACATGGAACAAAAACTGTAAATTTTTTCCATGATGGTCTTCTATATGACTAAGGACTGTATTTGTATCCCTCCCTCTGCACTTCATGTGTTAACGCCTAACCCTTAATATGATGACCCTTGTAGGTAGAACATTTGGAAGGTAATTTGGTCATGAAGGTGGAACCTTCATACATGGGACTTAGTCCCCTTTTTCCTCCTTTGACTATAATCTTATTTGGATGAGTGGTTTGCTTTATTTATTTTTGTTTTATTTATTTGCCTGCATTTCTGTGCACCCCAGGTGTGCAGTGCCTGTGGGGTCAAAAAAGAGAATTTGATTCCCTAGGACTGGAGTTACAACAGCTGGGAGCTGCCATGTGGGCACTGGGAGTCGAATCTGGATCCTAAGTGCTCTTTAACTTCTGACCCATCCCCCAGCCTCTGGAACTAGTACACTTATCATCAGAGACCCCATAAGGATTATGTTTCTGGTAATGGAAGGGTACATAAAGATAAGCCCTCTAAACCCGCAAGAGGCCTTTTGCCAGACATCCACTGTGGCCCTCACCTGTTTGTGGACCTGTCAGCCTTTAGATCTCTGGAAAACAAACGTGTGTTGTTTAAGTCTTGTGGCCTTTGGCGCCTTGCTGGCAGCCTGGCTGTTAGGATACACATATGTGTCGGAAACTGCTCAAGCCTTCCCACATCTGCTCTCCATTTCTTGCCACATTGCCTCTGCTCCAGAAGGTTGTTCTATGTGCTCTTTCCCATGGCTCCTACCTCCTGGTCGTATAGCCAATAGGAAGCTGCTGCAGTAAATTGGGCGAAGGACTGGTACAGCTAAGGTTGCCTAAACTGAGTGGGGTTGCTTCACTCTGAGTTCCTATCTTTGCCCATTCTTTTGATCAAGACATTATAACTTTTTTAAAAGTATAGACTAAAGAGTGCAAGTCTGGACATAGAGGCTCATTTAAGGGTAGTCTGAGAGAAAATTCTAAGTGGGGGTATTTTATTTTATTTTGGTGATGCCTGCATGCATCAGGAGCAATAAAGATTGCAACAGTCTTTTAAGCAATTATAACTATGAAATTATTGCTCATAAGCGATTTGCCTTGCTCTATGCTAGGTAGGTTATATATTTATCTCAGTCCTAACAATGATTTTATGAGATAGATTTTATTAGAGAGGTTTGCTTGTTCTTGTTGTTGTTGTTGTTGTTGTTGTGTGTGTGTGTGTGCGTGAGTGTGTGTGTGTCTGTGTGCACGTGTGTGTGTGTTTGTGTGCGTGTGTGTGTGTGTTTTGTGGGAATTCATTCTGCCAGTAGCCTAGGGTACCAGCCTTAGGGCATGGGTTCTTTTCTGTGGATTTGTGACCACTTAATAGGAGAGAGAGAGAGAGAGTGATTGTGCTCCCTTGGGTGGTAAAGAATGGGTCAGGTGGAAAGATGTGGCATGTGGTCGGTTCCCAGCTCTTTTGGGCAAAACGAAAAGACTCTCTCTGCAACTGGTTGGTTATACCTTGTCTTGTATCAGTGAGTCTGTTCCCCCATTGCACCCAATTATTTATATATAATAAATATATTATATATAATATATATTATATATTATATAATATATAATATATATAATATAATAATATATATAAGTTCCAATGGCTTGGAACTCATGTAGATGTACTCACAGAGATCCATCTACCTGCCTCTGCCTCCTGAATGATTGGATTAAAGATATATGCCTCCATGTCCAACCAAGATAGGTTTTATTACCTGAATTTTCTTCACAGATGAGTTTAAAGGTGCTTTCTCATGGTTGTAGAGATCGCTTGTAAGGAAGGACCAGAAACTTAGCTCAGGGCCCCCGATTCCAGAGCCTGTTCTGTTCATTCTGCGCGGCTCTGCATACATGTTACCATTCCATTAGGGCTCAGAAAACGGCTCCCTCCTAGGTTGTAGTCTCAGTTAAGTGGTAAAGGTGACTTTTCACAGGCTTAAATCTGACTGGGTGACCTCTAGAGTTTAGGGAATAAAATAGGGAAGAAACCAAGATGGCAGAGGGGAAGGTTTTATAGTGAAAGGTTGAGGCTGGATTGCTAAAAGCACTCAAGTTTCATTTTTCTTCAACAGACTTACTGTCACACAAAGCCTGACTTCTCATTGCGAGAAGTGCTCATCTTGTCCTCTCCTCAGAGTTCCATCCTCCTCATAGGATGGAAGAACTGGACAGCAAGGCCTCTGGGGACAGGGCAGCTGGGATCCCACCCACAGAGCCTGGCTTGCTTCCAGCTAGCTTCTCCTTGTGAGAGCAGAGCTCTGGGCTCTTCCTCTCTCAGTCCTGCCGAGGGGCTTGGTTATCCTCATTAACATTAATACAGCAACTGTCTTCCAGGTCACCTTGTTCCAGCAAACGGAGGAAAAGATATTTATGTCCGCCATCCTCTTGGCTGTTCTTCCTAACAGCTCTCCTAATATGTAAGTACAGGCAGGTGCCATTTAACAGAACGCTTGCAGTGAGCTTAAGGGAGCAAATAGCTTTCACCTTGAAACGTATCTCTCAGAAGAGAAGTCATTGCTATCACAGGAAACAGGGAGGTTCTGTATAGACAGTAGCTGGGATGTGACTTGCAGGCTAATGTGCAGGTAGGTTCACAGGGGGCAGGCGATGGGATGGGTAACCAAGAACCGTCCTCCTCCCTTTCCGGGATGAGCAATGAGCAAAGGAGAACTGAGGCCAACCCGCTTCTCACTTAGGCGACCTTCCCGAAGAAAGACACGGAACACCCTAAAGAAAGGGGCTCAGACTGGCTGCCAATCCACTGCTTTCTTTTCGTCAAAGTTTTAACTTCCTTTAATTCATATACTTTATGCCTTAAAAAAAACTTTCCTAACATCTTTTCAACAATTATTAAATCATAGGACACAAAAATGTTATTAAAACAGTTGGGGGAAATAAATATGAAAAGTAGAGTTGCGAAGATTGTAATAATAGACTTTTAGGGGAAAAAAAGCACATCACAGTCATCCAATATAAACAACAGAATGCAAGTTGTATTTATGACACAGTGACATTAGTTATAGGAATGATAATAATTATAGATTAAAGCACCTGAGAACTGGAATAAATGAAAAGCCATGGAAGACTGCTAATTATTGAACAAATATGTCTTACATCATATGACTTGAATTTTGGAAATTGGGTTAGAAATTTAAAAAACAAAGTAACACATTAACTGCTTTTGTGTCATTTTAACCCAAATGTGGTCCATCGCCACAGAGAGAGAGTCCAGAGGCATGGCAGGGCTCACACAGTTTTCTTAGCACACCAGAAGGAGGTCAGACTGGAATCGGAGGACCAATAAAGGCTGGCTCCTAACCTACCTCCGCCAGCCAGATCCATCTCCCAAAGGCTCCGTGCACCTCAAAATAGCTCTCCAAGCTCAGACGTTGAGTGCTCAACACATGGGCTTGTTGGGGGGCATTTAGGGTTTAACTTATAACAATTAGCTTGCCGTGGTATGACCGACAGGAAGTGACACTTTGAATGACAGCTCTGCTTGTTCATTTTCGTCTCTGTAGTCAGACTGCACAGTACAATACAGCACTTACAGGAAATATCTGATTTAATTGACATGAGAAAGGATTTTGTAAGATTTAGAAGCCTAAGATAAAAACAAAATGAAAGACAATCAGGGTGGATTTGGATGTTTTATGTTCTTGGCAATGCATAGAATGAATGTGTGCTGTTTTAAGAGTAATTGAAAGTTTTCAAATGTTGAAAATAATTCATATTCCATTTTTTAACACAACTGGAGATTTCTACAAATAAATGAAAAATTAGATACTTTGTATCCTATTTTGTTTTTGTACTATAAGTATTTTTCTTCCTTCCTTTTTTTCTTTGTTTATTTTCTTTTTGTTGTTGTTGGGTTTTTGGGGTTTTTTTTTTTTTGAGACAATGTCTCATATGTAGCCCTGGATAATCTGAAACTCTATGTAGATTAGGCTGTCTTTGAACTCAAAGAGATCCGGCTGCTTCTGCCTTTTGAGCGCTGAGGTTAAAGGCATATGACACCATGCCTGGACTATAATTATTCCTTTCTAAGGAAGGTAGTCTCCTAAGTTTAGAGGGAATGTTACATTTTAAGAAAAAAGAAGAAGAAAACTTGAAAGTTAATTCCATCTTACATAAAGGGGGCTGGAGAAATGGCCCAGTTGTTAAGAATACATCCTACTCTTGCAGAGGACATGGATTTGGTTTCCAACATTCAAGTAGGGTGGCTTGCTTCCACTTGTAAGTGTAGTTCCAGAGAAGTCCAACACCTCTGGTCTCTGCGGCATCAATCCTCACAGGTACATACACACAGACACACACAGACCCAACACCTCTGGTCTCTGCGGCATCAATCCTCACAGGTACATACACACAGACACACACAGACCCAACACCTCTGGTCTCTGTGGCAGCATCAATCCTCACAGGTACATACACCCAGACACACACAGACCCAACACCTCTGGTCTCTGTGGCATCAATCCTCACAGGTACATAGACACACACAGACCCAACACCTCTGGTCTCTGTGGCATTTATCCTCACAGGTACATACACACAGACACACACAGACCCAACACCTCTGGCTCTGAGGCATCTGTCCTCACATAAACATATACATACACACAGACACAGACACACACAGACCCAACACCTCTGGCCTCTGTGGGCATCTATACCCACATGTACATACACACAGACACAGACACACACATAACTAGAAATGAAATAAATTTTTACAAGAAAAACCTATTAGTTGGTAAAATTTGCTTGTAAAGTTATTTTAGTTAAACTAATTAAGTTTACTTAACTAATTTAGCAATAAATTGTAACAAAGTCTCATAAACGTTAGTAGTACATTTTCTCTTAAAAGTGGATTTAACTAAAATGTTCATCTCTTCACAATTGAATTATGATAATAGATTTCCCAAAATTAACATAAAAATGGAGAGGAAAGTGGGTTTTTTAATATTCTGCATTGACTTCTAACTGGAAAGCCTGGTAAGGCAAAGTTGAAATAGATCTCTAGGCCAGGGTGGACTAGAATAATATATCTAATTTGTTTAGCAGGCCATTACCCACCTGAAAATAAAAGCATATCAGATACACAGTGCTACAATGAAAACAAATGGCTATACTATTCCAAGCTCAATACCACAAAAATACTCCCATTTATACATTTACGTTCCCTTTCACAGACGTTGGCACCTTTAGCATATCATAAATCCTGGCTGATTACATGTCAAAAGAAAAGGTTAATGATAAGCTGAATATGCCTCCCCTTTCTACTAATGATTCAACAGCACACACGGAGAAGGGCAGAGGAGTAGACAGGAATGAGGCAAACACTTAGGACTTCAGCTAAACAGGTGGAGAACTCCTCAAACATGACCCTGCTGCGCGGTGGACACAGCGACCTTGAGAGAAAAAGTATGAACTGGCCTTCAGCCAGGTTCCTGATGCACTGTGTCAGGTTCTGGGCTGTGTACGGAACAAACAGAGCTCACAACCCCGAGGTAAGGAATCCCTTCCTTTGGATCTGCCGCCCCTGTATTTCTAGAAGACATCTCTGGCTCATGACCCTTTAACTGCTGTCAAAGCAGTCCTCTGCTTCTTGACTGCTTAACTTACTGATCCCAGGGTCCTATAGTGCCAAAAAAAAAAAAAAAAAAAAAAAAAGAAAAAAAAAAAAAAAAAAAAAAAAAAAAAAAAGAAAAGAAAAAAAAGAAAAAAAAAACCTTTGTTTTTTACTTTTTAAAAAAAAAGACTATTTGACTATTTTTAAGTACTATAAGATTTTACCAATATATGGTAATACCATATAATAATATATGGTAATTACATGTATACAGTAAACATATAGAAAACCTTTAACACAAAAAGGTAATTTCAAATTATAATTTGAAAGATATTATGTGTCTTCACTGATATTCCCTAAAACAACAAATTGTTTTGCTGTCACAACTAGAAGCACTGGGCTGACTCAGTAGATTTAGGTGCTTGCAGCACAGGCCTGGCAACATGAGTTCAATTCCTGAAACCATGTAGAAGTAGAAGAAGAGATTCAAATCCTCAAAGTTATTCTCTGACCTTCACAAACATGCCATGGTGTGGGCATCTACACATTGTGTGTGTGCACACACACATACACAAACACTACAAAGTTATCAGCACTATGGGTAGTTTCACTAATTCTGCTACTCATACTATCAATTAAGCTACACTTCTGTAGAAGCATTGGTCTATTGTTCGTGTTCTTATTGGCTACATTTTAAAGACTATAACATCATTTCCCAACTCTTTGATGTACTATGCATTTTGTATTATTCTCCTGACACATACAGTACGGATCGACCCTCAGATACAAACTCTATCAGTGTGTCTTATTTATAATGGGGAGAATGCCGCACATCTTTTGGGGGAGCTGTAGTTTTACTTGTGGCATCATGCCATGCACAGCAAATGGCATGAAGGTAGCACATGGCACCCCAGTGGGGTGAATGTGGCCTGAGAATGAAAACGCCTGAGAGACAGCTAGTCTACTGCCTAGATCTTTGTAAGACACCTTTTCATGTAGGATCATTTGGCTGTGCAGTGTCCTGACACACACACTCACTGCCCTTCCTAATAAGACAAGCTTTGAATCCTTCATTCTGCAGAGGACATTTAATCTCGAAGGTAGCTTAAACCACCTTTTGCTGAAGACAAAAGGGGCAGCCAGAGCTGGAGTTTGATCTAGATCAGGGTCAATTCTTATCTTCTCTTCCCAGCAATTTTTTTTCTCTACCAAGAAGCATTGTACATTCACATTATCCACAGACCCTAGAGATGGAGAGCTGAAGCAAACATGAAACTCCAGCTCAGGTGGCCCACTAGTCTCTTATAAAGTTACACAGTAACACTCTTCACCAAGACAACAGGCTTCTCCCAGGTCCAGTGGGATCCGAAGTCAGCTGATAGCCATGTGAGGGACAGAGCACAAGGACCTTGGTGAGAACCACATTATCATTGTCGCTTAGCAATGGCAAGATGCTGATGCCCCTTGGATGTCAGTGACTATAGGAAATTGCTGTCCTTTAGTTTTAGAGTGTCTAAGTTTGGAAGAGAAGCCACTAGGGTGACAAGGGGGCAACACGTGGTAACTCCCCCAACAGAAGCCCTCTGACGCTCTCAGGAGTCTCCAGACTGGTGGGCTCCATTACTCTGAGCCAATACATCTCTACTGTTTTAAACCACACCATTTGTGGTCATATATTCCCGTAGCTCAAGGTCATTTATTTGCTTATGTGCTACATAAGCAAAGACACCAAAAATATTTCAACTATAATCTCAACTATTTGAAAATGTGCCAAAAAGTTTAAAAAAAAAAAAACTTGCCATTGTTGGTAATGACTGCCCACAGGTATATGGTTGTAACAATCTCATTTGCTTACTCTCGATTCGGTAGTATCCAAATTTTTGAGGATGAGCATGACTTTCATATTAAAATGTATCTTTGAGTGTGGAAAGCATATGGGTTAGTATGGTAACTATTGTATAGATTATGATTAAAAATGGGAGCAATCTAATTATGTTTTTTGATGTTTAACCTTTATTTGATAATGTTTAACCTTTATTCCTTCTGTTGGAGTTAAGCTATAATAATGACTGTTATGTTACAATGAAAGAAAAGACCTAGGACAATGAGAAGACAGGGTAGGTTACTAGTTAAGATCTTGGGCACTGGGAACAGACTAGCTAGATTTAGAAGGACCTGCTTCTTAATAACTATACATCTTAGCCGGGCCGTGGTGGCTCATGCCTTTAATCCCAGCACTCGGGAGGCAGAGACAGGAGGATCTCTGTAAATTTGAGGCTAGCCTGGTCTACAAAGCTAGTTCCAGGACAGGCTCCAAAGCCAGAGAGAAATCCTGTCTCGAAAAACCAAAAGGAAAAAAAAATAACTATATATCTTGATAATCCCACCTTTTCTCCTCTGAGAATAGCACTGCGTGTTATTGAACACTGTGCTAAGGACAATTGGTTTTCACCTGCTGAGGACTCTGGTGCTGGGCTGTGACATAATTGGTGGCATTCCACTGCTCTTGCACAGGTGCTGCCTCCTATGCCGATAAACTTGGCTGTCTTAGGAACTGGATCATCAGCATTGCTATGCTACATAATCTGAATTGAATTTCCATTTATAATCCTTTTAAAAGTCCATGGTGATTCAACACAGACACAGAAGTCCCACGTGTCCAAAGACACAGAAGTAGAGCAAAAACACTTCGTTGTAGCTACTGAGGAAAACTGTATTTGTAGGCTGCCAGAGATGGCGCAGTGGTTAAGAGCCCTGGCTGCTCTTGTAGAACACCAAGTGTGGTTCCCAGCGCCCACACTGGACAGCTCCTGATCACTGTCACTGCATTTCCCAGAGATCTGACTGGATGTTAAGGTCTCCTAGGGTACCTGCACACACGCACGCGCGCGCGCGCGCGCACACACACACACACACACACACACACACACACACACACATATTAAAAAGTAAAACCCCACCAGCATTTTCTCCTGCAAGGAAGACTGCAGTTCCATCCGAGTGACTGAGAGTCTGTCAGCCACCGGCCAGTGCTGAGGAACCTGAAATGCCGTGAAGAGTGAAAGACATTCCTGAGTAGTGACAGGCTGACATGAGCAAGTCTCGCTTTGTGAAGAGCCATCATTACAGGGTCAGTCATCAGTGTGTCATCAATTTCCTGTTGATGCTAGGCAGAAGGTGCTCAATTTCCAGAGACACGTGACTCAATCAGAAAACAAAACAAAAGCAGCACAGAGTTTTTGTGACCCTTGGTGGGCAGGTTTTGTGGTTTTTCCTTTTTCCCTAATGCTATGTAATAGCATGCCTTAGAGTAAAAAGCACTTTTGTTCAAATGTAAGATGACTCAAGGAATTTCTAAGACTATGCCCTGGTGTGTTGTAAGTCAGAAGCAAAAAAGGTTATAATATTTGCATGGTGGTACACACATTTAATCTCAACACTCAGGAGGCAGAAGCAGATAGAGCTCTGAGTCCCTGGCCAGTCAGGGCTAAAGTTAAAATGTATAAAAAGATAAATGACAAGGTGATGTTTTAATTCATTTAATTTATTAATACAGTGTGTGTATGTGTGTAAGTCTGAGGATAGTTTTTGGGAGCTCTTGCCTACTGTGGTTGCTGGGAATTGAACTCAGGAAGTTAGGCTTGCCTGGTGAACACTTATCTGCTGAGCCATCTCACCAACCCAGTTCAGTTTGTCATTATGTATTCAAACTGTTACAGAAATTTGTTATTTTTTATAGTTAAAAATTTTAAATTGGAAAACATGTATTTCTTCCCAAAACAAAAAAGAAAGCATGTATTTCATGATAATGATTTTAAAAAATACAGTTTAAGAGTCACATGCATAAAACATAAGTCTCTCTCTTAGACCCCACTTTGGGTTTTCCAGAAATAAATATTGATTTTTTAAAAATATAACCTTCTATGATTTCCCTGTGTAAAAATAATCACACATGATATTACACACACTTTATTCTTTCCTTCTTTGAAGAGTCACTCTAGTGCTATAAACTTGAATGCCGCTCCAAAGCCCGCATAGCTCTTAATTATTCTCGACATCCATATAGAATTCAACACAGGAAAAAGACACCATGAAGCACTAGATAGAAAGGGTTTAAAACAGACCATCGTGTACTCACAAAATGATTGGATGGATTCAAGGAACCGAAGACGAGGATCTGCCTGGTGGTGTGGATTTCAAGGACAAACACATCGACACAGAGGTCAGAAAGCTGCTGCTGCTCCCACAAGTGCCTGGCTTCTGCTGGTGACCAGACACTGGACACTGAATGCCGCCCCTGGGCTATGTGGAATGCCGAGTCTAGCTGTAAGCACCAGTGAGACATCAACTCGCTATGAAGGAGGCCTCCATGAGTTTCCAGTCCCCCACCCCTGTCACACACACACTATTCACTAGTGGAAGCAAGTTCTCACTTAGATGCAAGAGTTTCTTCCTGTGGGCAAGAGCACAGCAAGGTAGAAATGGGTACTGAATGGGTAGTTCACCCTACCCTAAACACTCACTGTTCCCCATCACCAACCTACTGTGAAGGTAACTGGTTCTCAGCTGCAGAGCAGGGTATGTGTGATATGAAGGCCTATTGCAGAATTTTATGATTACGATGCACTCTTCTAAATACGTCCTTCAGGGTCTATGAGAGAACAACTCGTTCTAGGAATCGATGTTATGAATTGGCTGAGAAAATCTTTAGGTAAGTAACAAAACAAAACTCATCCCACCCTGGATGAAACACAAAGTGGCACTAGTAGGCAAATATGTCCCAAAGGATACACTTACAAGCCATTAAAATGTCAATCATGAACATTTTCATCATTCAGAAGTGCCCCAAACCCCCATTTAATTTCTTATTTCTGTGATATCTATAAACGCTTGAGAAACACCTCATACCTCCAAAACTTAAATTATTCCAAGTTTACAGCTTTTATTCATCTCATCCAAATACCCAGCCTGCTGTTGTGTCACTGGTTACCCTGCCTTAAGGGCATAACAAGAAGGGGTGTGGCCAATAGTTCAGAGCAAAATTAACTGGGGCGACAAGGACAGAACCAATGAGCTCATGGCAGAACAGCATTCTTACAAGTGGGAGTAACAATGATTAGCATTCTCAAAGTGCTTGCCAGAGGCCAGACATTTAATTCTTAGGTCTCTGGTTCACTCTGGGATGAGCAGAGATCACTATAACCCTCTGCTCAGAAACCATCCGCCGAAGGGACCAACATAGCAGCGTCACAGGCTTGTGTTTTGTACATGCTCTGCCACAGAGTTGTATCTCCGGGCCTCGTCTTTTTCATTTCTGAAATAGGGTCTTTTCTGGGCTGGCCCTGACCTCATTTCACACCCAAGCAGGGCTCGAACTTGCAATCTCTTTGCCTTAATCTTCCCAGTAAGTAGAATCACAGCCCTACAACCACCAGGTGTGCCTCGGGAGGTTGGATCTGAATTTCTACCATGTATTGCTGGGGCTGCCTTTGCCATCCTGGAGAGCACGTCTATTGCTGGAGCTGCCTTTGCCATCCTTCTAGAGTTTGAATGTGCTCTATCTTTCATGACTAAGCTGGATTCATAGAATCTGTTGTTGGAAAAAAACAAACAAGATGGTAACTCAACTGCAGGGAATGCCAATGTTCTAAAGCCACAGCCCCCTCTTCGTGTCCGTGTTCTCTTAACAATAAGAGGGGACCATAGATCAGAACAATCAACTGCTGAGAAGGCATAGTGATGTTTGTACACTCACTTAGCCAACTGGCTACAGCTTCTCTCAGTGGCTAGAACGCTGTGGAGACTAAGAAAGTACATTATAGTCTCCTATTGATGCCCCCAAAGGAAATTTCAATCCCTTTGATGCAATATAAATCAATCGTTTAAAAAACAACTAAGAGGGGGCTGGAGAGATGGCTCAGGGGTTAAGAGCACTGATTGCTCTTCCAGAGGTCCTGAGTTCATTTCCCAGCAACCACACGGTGGCTCACAGCCATCTATAATGAAATTTGGTGCCCTCTTCTGGCATGCAAGCATACATGGAAGGAATGTTGTATACATAATAAATAAATAAATCTTTAAAAAAAAAACAACTAAGAGTTTATGGTAATACAATATCTTTATAGTTTTGCTTGTGAATTTTAAAGGTTGTTCAGTTCACTGTTTGAAGTAAAGCCACAGTTGTAACTACACATGGCAAGATTATAGAACTGTTGTAACTACCAATGGATCATGACGGCCCTGTTCAATCTTCAACTCCACATATCTTAACTTGCTCTAATTTGTACTAAAGACAACATTTCATAAAAATATATCAGCATGAAATTCCCTTTGTTGGAATAATAATAATAAGTTCCAGAGCCGCTTGGTGGAAGAAGCCCCTCTATGGCTAATACATGTGAGGTTGGAAGCAGGAAGAGATGTATGGCTCAGTTATGGCTAAGAGGCTGCCCCATGTGAGTGAGCGTCAGGGGACAGCCTAAGCTAGCTGCCTCGTTGTAGCCAGCGTTCATAAATATGAACAATCATCTACATTCTGTCAATTATATTTCAAATAAATGCTGATTGGCTGATAGCCAGGCAGGAAGTATAGGCAGGAAAACCAGACAGGAAGTAGAGGTGGGGCGATGAGAACAGGAGTATTCTGGGAAGAAAGAAGCTTTTTCTGCAGTCCTGTCTCAACCACCTAAAAAGCAAGATGTGATCTGCTCTGCTGAAAAAGATACCAAGCCATGTGGCTAACATATACTGAAATGGTGAGCTGATATAAGTTATTGAAAGACCCCCACACCAGTTTGACAGCTTCAGCACTAGCAACGCCATAATTTAGCAAGGCTTAAGACTAGCAATATCCCCGGACTGACAAGCACACCCCCTCCTCTCAAGCCCTAGATAAGAACACCAGCCAGGCCACCCTCATCTACGTAAACAGGATATCTATGGCTTGACATCTGGAGGGCAGGTCACCCTGTTCTACGTAAACGGAACATCTGTGGGTTGATATCTGAAGGACAGGCCTAACAGAAAACACCAGATGTCCCTAAACAAGGACAGAGCTGACGTGTTTGAGTTTGAGTCAGGTCCACCCTCGAACCCTGTAATTACGTATCAGCTTTTGTAAGCCCGCCTTTTGCTGCCTTAGGGTTATAAATACCAGCTCTGGACCCCAGAGAGCATGCTCTGCTCCCTAATGCAGTAGCATCCACGGACTCTGTGCAATAAAAAGCCTCTTGCTGTTTGCATCCAGAGTGGTCTCGTGTTTCGTGTCTTGGCGGCAGTCACTTCACTGATAAGGCACCCAGGACCCTTGAGGTCTGGGGTCTTTCATTATAAGAGCTAATACAAAGCCTGAGCTAATGGGCCAATCAGTTTATATCTAATGTAGACTCTCTGTGTCATTTTCTTTAGGACTTGCCAGCTGTGGGAACTGGACAGGACAGAAACCCCAACCAGCAGGCCCTCATGTTACAGAATGGCGCCCAATATGGACAACTGCATCCACATAAAGCCTGAAAGAGCTCGGGAAGTAATTCTGGGCAGAAAAGAATAAAGCATGGCTTCTTGGTAGCAGCAATTTCTCGGATCTGTTCTGCTTGCTAGAGGCAAGCAAGCGCTCTCATTTAAGAGAGACTTCCTGATTCAGCTCTAGCTGCAAAATCTTGCAGGTCTTTTAAGAGGTCCTGCCAAGAAACACTTAAATAGTGTTGATGAAAAGCTGACTGCATGCTTTTCGGTTTTCAGTTGTAGCAGGAAAAAAGCTGTGCCATTTTAAAATGCCAGCTTTCTGGGCCATCCTGCCAGTGCAAACTCTGACTCTTTGAGGCAGGAGGTTCAGCTACAGAGAGAGCATTTGAGTGTTGTTTGTGGGCACACTGTTGCAGCTTGCTTGCTGGCAAGGACCTTGAAATGCCATAGAGTTGTGGCAATAAACATGGCTCTGGTAGTACCTCCGCCATGAGGCTGGAATCTCATAAAGCTAAGGAATGGGGAAGATCCAGCCATCAAAGTCACAGCTTTAATCCTACCCATATTGCTTGGTAAATTAAAGACTCATGTAGTCAGAAAAAGAAAGATATACAGTAAAGAGAGATTCAAAGAAAAAAAAACTCTAAATGGTTTACTGTGTGTTAAAAATATATGCTGGCTTGGGAGAGAATAGAAAAAGGTTAAAGTTCCTAAAATAAAAAAGAAAGAAAGAGAGTAATTGGGTGTGGTGGTACACACCTTTAATCCCAACACTTGGGCAGACAGATCTCTGTGAGTTCAAGGACAGCCTTGTCTACAGAGTTATTCTAGGACAAAGATAAACAGAAACCCTGTCTCAAAAAACTAAAAATTAAAAAGAAAAGAAATAGAGATAAAATAAATACACACAAAGATGGAAAACACACACAGAATCTTGATACTGTATGTTATTTTGCTCTCTTTGAATTGTTTGAATGCTGAGGAAGGAACAACAGTTGCTAAAAGATATTAGTTTATAAATGCTGCTGAATTAATCCAAGACAGGTATTTTGAAAATACCTTGAATTCAAAAGGTAGTCAAAAGGTATGTTACTTTGGAGAAGAGATTTTGCTTTTGTTTCCACAGGAAATGAGAGACTGTGGATTCATTCTGAATTAAGAAAAATCAGATTTGATCAAGGAAGACCACCTAAGAAATCTCTGGTAGGAACAGATGGCCCAGATGTCTGAGTTCTACATCCAGAACAGATTCAAGATGCTGCCTGAGATGATCAAGTTTCACAGGATACTCCAGTCAGGAGTTGATTATAACTCTAAATTTTCTTTAGGTCCCCATAAGATTATCAGCTCACCCAACCAGCCAGAAGCAGTATGGAATACTATGCCCACATTCCCCAAAAATAGACTATGGATATTTTTCTTTGTTTAAAAAAAAAAAAAGAGGGGGAACTGGTATGGGATAATCATCTATATTCTGTCAATTATATTTTAAGTAAACGCTGATGGCTGATAGCCAGGCAGGAAAACCAGACAGGAAGTAGAGGTGGGACAATGAGAACAGGAGTATTCTGGGAAAAAGAAAGCTCTTTCCGCAGTCCTGTCTCAACCACCTAAGAAGCAAGATGTGACCTGCCCCACTGAAAAAGATACCTAGCCACGTGGCTAATATATACTTGAATGGTAGGCTGATATAAGTTATAAGAGCTAATACAAAGCCTGAGCTAATGGGCCAATCAGTTTATAACTTATGGAAACCTCTGTGTGATTTTCTTTGGGGCTAACGGGCTGTGGGAACTGGGCAGGACGGAAACCCTCACAAGCCGGCCCTTGTGTTATAGTGGCAAGGTGACAGCAAGTGCCCAGTGGCAGCAGCAGAAGGTGGTTACTGTGACGTGATTGGAACTGTGGATTTGCCTATTTGTTGCTGTCATTGTTGGTTAGTTTCTGTCTGTTTCTTAAGTCTGGATTCCAACTGCCCTTCTAGCTCACTGTGCTAACCAATAACCTAGCAATAGCTTGTTTGTGTTTTAGTCTAAATTAACTGCACCTGATGGCTTTATTTAGCTGCCAAGAATCTCCTGGACTAGCAGTCTTGGGGGAGTTTGAGAGCTCTGGGCCAGAAGGTATCTGTAGTGGGTAATGGTAGCATCTGAAAGCATTCTGGGGGCGCTGCTATGGACGAGCGAGCAGAGTAGAGGCTTCCGTGTTGGCTCTGAGTAGGTCCATGACTTCACCTGCTATACAGCAAGTGTTATGAGGAGGTATAGAAACACCACAGGCCAAGAGGACCAGAGTAAAACAGTGTTTTCTGCACATGGCAGCTCCACTGACTCATGAACTCACAGCTGTTGTTGGCTGAACAAGATCTGCATAAGATCAAGCCAATCAACATTCCATTATGAGCCCTGACTTCAAATAGAAGGGCTCTTGACAGTAGGTGGCTTTGGGGAGAAGTGGAGACATTTTTTTTTTAAATGATATGGCCTGGGTAGGTCAACATGCTCTCATGGATGGTCTCATTCCTAGGAGTATATGACCAGCATAAATTGGCCTTACGCTATTATTAATAAAAACAGAAAACCAAGTTAGAAGGGTTGAGGAGGTAGGGATGGATTAGCTTTCCTGACCCTAAAATGTAGTTCAGAAAAAAAAAATCAAGCCAGGTGGTGGTGGCACATGTCTTTAATTCCAGCCCTTGGAAGACAGAGGCAGGCGGATCTCTGTGAGTTCGAGCCCAACCTGGTCTATAAGAGCTAGTTCCAGGACAGGCTCCAAAGCCACAGAGAAACCCTGTCTCAAAAAACAACAACAACAAAACAAAAACAAAGAAAAAACAAAAGAAAAAAAATATTTTTATATTGCTTTGTAAATTTAGTCTTATATACTTGTATTTATCAAATTAAAGTAACTTCAAATATTAGTAAACACATTGTTTTAAAAATAATTTCATTCTTTGTGTATGGTTGTTTTTACCTATATATATATATATATATGTCTGTGAACCACATGTGTTCCTGGTGCCAGAAGAGTCCGAAGAGGACACTGAATCTTCTGGAACTGGAGTTACAGATGGCTATGAGGTGCCACGTGGTGCTGGGACTCAAACCCCAGTCCTCTCAAAGAGTAGAAAAAGCTCCTAACCTCTGAGCCCTCTCTCCAGTCCAAATAAATATGCCATCCAAAGATTATTTCAATTGTTCCATTTCTTTCTTTCTTTCGTTTTGTTTTTTTATTTGTTTGTTTTTTGGTTTTTTGAGACAGGGTTTCTCTGTGTAGCCCTGGTTGTCCTGGAAGTCACTCTGTCGACCAGGCTGGCCTAGAACTCAGAGGTACACCTGCCTCTGCCACTCGAGCACTGGGATTAAAGGCGTGTGCCACCACCATCCAGCTTATAGTTCCATTTATTAAATAGTGAATTTTGAATGTATATATAAATACAAAATAGCTAGAAAACTACTTGACCATGTATCTGACTTTTCCTGAGCTATCACAAAGGTCTTGCATGCGGTCACGTGTTAAAATGAATCCTGTAGCTAGACCACTGAAGGAAAGGAAAGCCCACTTAGCTTGATCAGAAGCTTCCTGAGAATCCTGGGGCTTCTGTTGTGGTTATGGAAGGGTTACCCTGGAGACAGTGGGTGACAGACATGCAGAAGTTGACAGGAGGTTTCTTCTTGTTCTTCTTGTCCTCAGTAACTGGTTACTCACCACCACCCCATAAGCGTATATGAAACCTAACTACTTTAGATGAATTTAGACACAGTAAAAGACTTCTATAACACAACAGGAAGCTATGAAACCAACTAACCATGGCTGGCATTGCTTCCTACTAGACAACACTCTCTGGTAAGAACTGGTCACTGAATCGAGCAGTGTGTTATCTAATAGATGGCAGACACAGCTTCAATAGGTGTTGTTCTGAGCCCTGCTTTATAGAAGATAGAAAGTCGGAGACGTTAAATCACTTAGTTCTTGGCTAATTAGCCAGGAAGCCAGGCATGAAACCCAGACCTGATTGATGCTCTTAACTATCAGACTTCACATAAAAAATAAAAAGACTAAAACAGCCGGGCAATGGTGGTGCATGCCTTTGATCCCAGCACTTGGGAGGCAGAAGCAGGCAGATCTCAGTGAGTTCAAGGCCAGTCTGATCTATGAAGTGAGTTCCAGGACAGGACTGTTACACAGAGAAACCTTGTATCAAAAAAAAAAAAAAAAAGACTAAAGCAAACAAAAACTACAAAACTCTAGTAGGATAAGAAAAATTGCTAATGCTTTAGATTATCTTAGTTTGGAGCTAGACACAAGCAATCTAGACACAAGGATTTTCATATATTTAATCAAGCTCTTCCGGGGGCAGATCCTGGAAAGCCAGTGAGCATGTGAGGCAGTAGACAGAGGATCTGCTAATAAAGAGTGGGTTAGTGAATCCACTGCTGTGGAGTTCGGTTGTCTGGGAAGTCCGGTTGTCTGGGAAGTCTGGTAGTGATTGTGTAGAACACACCTTAGAACTGACCTGCTAAGAGTCAGCAGCCATGTATTTACCAATACTTGTTGACTATAGTTTATATAGATGCTCATGTATTGGGATTTTCAGTTTTCAACACCCTTGGCCTGAGAGGAGCCATGGGTGCTTCAGGAAGGATGCTCTTGGTGTGTTTGGGAACTATCCAGACCAGTTACCTACCAGTAGGTCCCAGGAGATACGGATGGGCACTGGAAGACTCTGTTGTGAGATGTGAATTCAGTCAAAGCAACAACTCCAATCTTTATTAGATAAGGATAATTTATTTCTAAGAAGTAAACAGGTTTCTGTGAAATTGCGTCATCGAAGTTTTTAATCCTAGTCTGAGGAATGGTTAGAACATTAACAAAACAAACTGAAACACCCAAACCTGATAACACATTGGGATCATTTGTAGATTATTGTAATAAATGACAACCTTAGTGAGGCCAGCTCAGCATCTTCTGAAGAACCACCAACCCTTGTCAAAAAGTCACTTCTGCCCACTGCTGTTCCTCATGCTGAGAACAGCTTGTGTATGACGTGATGGACATCCCTGCAGATCTAAAGGCTGCATATAGCCCTACTAGGAGACACTTCCTTGTCCTTTCAAAGTGTCCCAGTGACTTTTTAAAATGAATTCTGTAAGTTTTCTTGTGACCTAATTAACACACACACATACACCCAAACACATTTTGCAAATGTGGTACAAAAAAAAGATCTGTTTAGCCCCTTTTCCATGATGTAGCATTGAATATACAGAGAGTCCATTTTATTTACAGAGACCCCATTTTATTTTGATAGGTAGCAAGCTGTAGTTCAGCAGTGAAATAACCCAATGTAGTGAACGGCCGAACTTCCATTTCCCCGAGGGAAAGTGCCCAGGGCTATTTTAAGATTTCACAACCTCTCCCTCAATCGCACGACTCTAGTTTTCAATTGATTTAAATCCTGGCTTCTAGTCAACGTTTTCCACACACTCTTGGTCGCAGAGGAAGGAGAGGGCTAAGTCAATTCCTTTTAATTTTTGAATGCCGTGTGTGACATGCTTCTAGGTGGCGAGTTCTACAGAGGATTAAGGATTGCCAATTGAAGAATAAAACACTTGTGATGGAGCAAATGAGAAATTTATTACAGAATCCTTGGAACCATCTTCCAGAAATGTGGAGAGAGGCAGAAAAGAGGCTATTAAGGGGGAACGGGATAGGAGAGAGAAACCAGTTCATTATAATAGAGTTGACCTGAGGGCACTCCTGGAGATACCCAATTAAATTCATAGCCTAGGCTAAAAGATCCCTTAGATTTTTAGCTGTGAGTTTATTTCCTATAAATACCTCAGCCACTAAGTTTATTTAGTAGAGGCTGCAGTTATTACCTCGTAAAAAGAAAGCACCCCACATTTATCTCCTTAAGGAAAGAACTTGGTATTAAATCAGAGGTGGGGTTTACCGGACTGAAACCCCCAGTGTGGAAGGTTGGAGGCTGTGCTTGGAGGTGGGAGCGTACACTCACTCTAAAGGCTTCAAGTCTTTCAATGCAATCCCAACGTGTCTTTGATGTGATTTTTATTTAATAGGTAGTTGTCAGCACAGCATTTTCTTGAAGTCAGTGAAAGTGCCCAAAAGACAATGAGCATGAGTAATAAATCCATTGGGAACAAAAAGTGAAGACATTTTCTTTCAAGCCACCACATTCTACTCACTGGCCCCCAAAGGCTTGTACCCATATCATAATGCATTCAGTCCAAAGTCTCTTCTGAGACTCATGGCAATCTCTCTCTCTCTCTCTCTCTCTCTCTCTCTCTCTCTCTCTCTTTGGTTTTTCAAGACAGGGTTTCTCTGTAGCTTTGGAGCTTGTGCTGGAACTAGCTCTTGTAGACTAGGCTGGTCTCGAACTCACAAAGATCTGCCTGCCTCTGCCTCCCGAGTGCTGGGATTAAAGGCGTGCACCACCACCGCCTGGCTTCGTGGCAATCTCTTAACTGTAATCCCCTGTAAAATTAAAATCAAAAAGCAGATCACATACTTCCAACATATACTGGCATAGGATATGTATTACCATTCCAAAACACAGGGAAGGGAGCATAGTAAGGAAATACTAGACCAAAGCCAAGTCCAAAAACCACCTGGGAAAACCCTAAACTCTGCATCTCCATGTGTGATGTCAAAGCTCTGTCAGATCTCCAGCTCTGTTCAGCTTTGTTGACCACAACACACTTCTCTCTCTTGGACTGGTTCCACTCCCTGTGGATGACTCTGGCATCTCTAACATCTTAGGGTCTCCAGGCTTCAACTTCATAGCTTCACTCAATGGTCTCTCTACTAGTCCTTCATCCAGGGACACCCCAGACACATGCATGGCCTCAGTGGCTTTCCTTAGGCATCAAGGCAAATTCCATCTCTTCTATTAAAGAGAGACAAAGCTGGCTGTGGAGGCAGTGGCAGCGGAGAGGTGGTAAGTTCCCCTACTTGGCATGATTTAGTAATGCCACGAGTCAGACACCAGATATAACGTTTACCTAAATTGTGCTAGCATTAATAAAAACTTGGGAGTCAGAAGCTGGGATTAAAAACCTGATAAATCCAAGGAACAGCAGAGAGCGGTTGGCTGACCCTATTCTCCATGTTTTCCTGATCCAAAAGTCAGGAAAATCCCTCTCAACCCTCTTTCTTTCTGCCTGTCCCCCCTCTACTGGTCTTTCTCAGTCCTCCAACTTCTCTATGGTTGATTCCAGCCAGCCAATTGCTGACTCTGTCCCTTGATTCAAGCTGGCTATATCGGTACCTTGGAGTGGCAATGTGAACAATTCTCCCACAATAGCTTGCTGTGCCTGGAACATGGCCCCCTCATGCAATTATACCTTTCTGTTTTTGATTGTTACCGTCTTTGCCTAAGCTTGCCTGTCTTTGATCTTGCTCCGTAGACCACTCTACCTTGTAGTTTTAGAGTATAAACTGAGAAAAGGTGGACATCTCCTCTTTTCCACTCTGTCTTCGTTAGGTTTTCTATTGCTGTGACCGAACACTATGACCAAAAAGCACGTTAGGGATGAAAGGGTTTATTTGGCTTTCACTTCAGTATTGATGTTCATATTGGAGGGAGGCAGGACAGGAACTCACATATGGCAGGATCCTAGAGGCAGGGACTGCTTACTGGCTTGCTCAAACTGCTTTCTTACAGAACCCAGAACCACCAGCCCAGGGAAGGGCTGAGTCCTCCCCCATTGATCACTAATTGAGAAAAAGCTCTGCAGCTGGATCTCACGGAGGCATTTCCTTAACTGAGGCTCCTTCCTCTCTAATGACTCTAGCTTGTGTCAAGTTGATACAAAAGCCAGTCAGTGCACATTCTCACTGGTGTGGGTCAGAATGACCCCTGCAGTATTTCTGTAACACCCCCTTTCCCCGCTCAGCAAGATCTCCCTCACCAAGACCCCAGTTAGTCTAGAGACACTGGTGCTCCTAGGCCTCTCAGTCCACTGGAGGTTCCTGGAACAGGAGTCCTATACTCCTGCTCAGATTCCGGGGTTCCCTTCCAGTGGCCAAGGGGATTGTGAGACTCAGGGCTGGAGTCCCTGAATGGAAGAAGATGAAATTCAACTACATGTTCAAACAAGGTAAAAAACCCTGGGGAAGAGCTGGTGAGTCTGGTCCCTGGGCAGGCAATTGTATCTGGAGTCTCAGTGAGATATGGAGGTGATGCTGTTCTTCAAGGAAAAGTCTCTGAGGGACACCGAGGCACTAGTACTGGTTTCTGGAGAATAGGCTAGGCATTTAAAATGGGAATGTATAACTTCTGAACGAGTGGTGAATGAGTGTGTGAGTGTTTGCTTGGTTCTGGGGATATAGGATCTGATAGGGCCCAACTCTCTGAGGGCTTTTCATCTGAATGAGCACTCAGCTCCCATAACAGGAGGTGACAGCATGGGGTTACGCTTGTGGCCCTAAGGTAGGACCTCTTAAATGTCTGTGAGGCTGTGGGCTGGGCAGGCACCTGCTTGAGGGAGAAGCTGGTTATCTCGGCTCCACTGTACACACTACATGGTGTCAGGCACATATACCTCAGTTCCCCACCCCCACCCCAGATCCTGATTAGGGAACTCTTTTCCTCATGGGGTCTGCACAGTCCTGCTGTGAGTCCCCACACAGTCCCACCAAGACTGTTAATCCTGAAGACAACAAAGAAGCACATCCATTATCTATCCAGAGGATCAAAGTTTGCCCATGATTCAGCCCCCTACTGAGTCCAGTTGCCCGCACCACACTGTATGCCCAGGCAGTCGCAGGGACCCCCTCCCCCCGATCCTGTTGCTTCAAAGGCATCTGCCCTATACAGTGCTCCCTGGCCTCTACAGGTGACCAGCTCACCAGACTCTTTGTCTACATTCCAGGAATGCACCCATTCCTGTGTGTTCACTAGGTGAAATCCCAGGCCCTCCCCTCGTCCAAGAAGACGACAGGTATGTTATTCAGCCACACACACGTCTGAAGAGGAGGGAACGCCCATTCATGGTTGTGGATGAATTAGAAAAGAGATTTTCTACTCATGGCTGGTCTTAAATGACAAGACCCATTTAGGTTTGCAACCTTTCACGGATGGGGACAGACACCTACAACAGAGGAACAGCTCCTCATAGAAAGAGACTCCAAACAAGAACAGACCGAGAAAGAGAGCGCTTACCTCAGAGGACAAAGAAATTAAAATAGAAGCCAGATCCTCCGGCTCCTAGAAGCTGTCTGGGCCCGCGGCTGTGGCAGCTGTACTTAGCCAGACTCACATAAAGTGTCAAGGTCGAGTGAGTTGGGGAAACCAACGAGCAGACCAGACAGCCAAATCAGCTGCCCTCTGTGAAGACACAGCCCCGCAGTCCCCTCCATTACTCTCCAGAAGGTATGTTTACGACCAGGTGCTCCGGATCTCGGGGTTTCAAAAAATCAGGAGGACTGTCTGATTACTACATATAGGAAAATAATAATTCCAGAGATGACAGCTCCCAGCCTAGTCTAACAAGCTCGGGAAGGAAACCATCTAGAAAAACTGCCCTGTAAGAATTGTTCCAAAGGTATTTGGTGGTTCTGAGGCTGCCAACACTGACCCAACAAGCTAGCAAAGCATGTTTGCAGTGTACTCGGAACAATCCAGGGAGGGACCCAAGGTTCCCACACTGACAGCAAAGAGCATCT